>BSSO01000689.1:0-29875 GCA_030267885.1 Mesembryanthemum crystallinum
TTATATATTTGAAGAAATTTTTTGGAGGTCTGACAATGGTGGGTGGATCGATTTATAAGGGAAATGCCTGTCAAATACTTTGCCGTTGTGTAATTAAGGCAAGTAAGGGTATATCAGTCATTTTACAGTACCCCCATACATTAACTAAGTCAAATAGTAAAAAAAACCCTAACACAAAGGAGCTCCGTCAACTATTAGGTTACAGAAAACGTTAAAGTCAAAGTTCGGGGGTACCACTGGCATTATTGGAAAAGCGTGGACGCCATTGGCATTAGGCCAAAGTTCAAGGGTACCACAAGAAATTTCCGTTTTTTTTAGTAGTACTCCATCCAGTACTTTTTAAGTTTATGGTGCGTGATTGGGCCTAATGGAGAACTCGGCCCATATGTTTAAGCCCATCTTAAGCTCCTCCTTTAATCGCAAGTTAAACCAATGTAGACAATTAGAAAGGTGAACAAATAATAATATCCTCAATAATCCTTTATTAATAACTTAAAAAAGATCGGTAAAACATACTCGATTACAATACATTATGGGATAACAGTACAACTATAGAATAATATAATTCATATATATTCTTCTAGTACCGCCCCGTATACATTTGATTTTGATTATTACTCATCATTCAAACTACCAAATTTAAGCTGGCTAGAATAGAGTGTTAAAGAAATTAAAGTTCTTGAATTGATTGTTGTCGTCGCAGTGCTTGATGATGAGTCTGAGCCCGAGTCTGAGTCTGAGTCTTGAGTTTAAGGGCATTTGCGCTCTTCGCCGTGGTACATGACGGTGTTCCAGTTGGGGCATGTCTGGTATCCGACTGGGACACACTTGTTGTTCTTCTCACAGCATTGGGTGCAAATTCTTACACAAGGCCTAATCCTCCTTGCAGCTTTGCACTTTTGCTGACACTTTGGTACACAGTACCCTGCATTTTATTTGCAATACATGTCAGTTTATACTTAAATGTGAAGAATTAATTGTTACTCCATATTAGTTCTGTAACAAAATGTAAGATAAACTTATATATATGAGGCTCTATTATCATCGTGTTTACATTTATCCTTAGCTTTAGTAAAATTAAAGACTTCAAGGAAAACGTACAATATCAGTAAAATCATATCAGAATGAGTATGTAGCTAGGAACAACAAAAACTAAACAATCATTAGTGAATATCTCAGAGTTAAATATAACGTGAAAAGAGCATAGCCTGAATGCCTGATACTGATAGTTGTAGAAGATAATGAGTAGTTAGTATATGTACTTACCAAGGTGAGTGCGTGGACCCTCAGGAGTGGCTGGAGCAACAGTAGGGGGAGAAGAAGGAGTTGCCACTGGGCTTGGGGTGTAGGTGGGAGGGGTGGGGACTGGGGAGGGGGGAGTTGATGGAGCTTGNGTGGGAGGGGCCGGGACTTGAGTAGTAGGGGGAGAAGATGGAGGAGTCATCGTCGGGGGAGGGTAGGTTGTGGGAGGGGACGGGGTTGTCACCGGGGCGGGAGTGGGAGGGGTCTTTGTGGGAGGAGATGGGACTGTCACCGGGGGTTGGGTAGGAGTGTAGGCAGGAGGGGTTGGGGCTGGGTGGTCATTGCAAGGAGCCTTGGCATAACCCTGTTTTTACAAATATTAGTAAGAAGTAGTTAGTGTATGTCTATAAATAGAATTCTATGTATGTCTGAAATAATTTAATGACGACAGTTACAAGTTAGGTGCTCATATCATGGCAGTGAATGACATTATTCAAAAGTGCTCCCTTGAGTAAAAGTAAACTTTTCGTAGTTGAAAAATACTCATGTTACTCATTAGGTGCATTTGTGGATGCTAAATGAGGCACCTAACCTGCATGTTCATAAACTAATTTCTTGAAAATATAATTTGTGGTATCTTACCGAATCTGCTGCAATGGATGTAACCTGTATATAACATAAGCATATACCACAAGAAAAAAGAAAAATTAGAAAAAAAGGGCACGAGTTAGATTGAAGTACTTAGATAAAGTACTTATGCATGCTTAAAAGGGAATCAATGAAATCTTTTTTGCACATTACAATAATTGTTTATCAATAAAGGTCGGCATGAATTTAACTACTTGAAAGGAACACTTTTAAACACAATGCAAGTGCATAAAAGGGAAAAGATATGCAAAATATATAACAAAATGCATGCAAAACAAAACATCTGGAAGTAGTAGGCGCGATTGAAAAGAGTAGAAGAAATATATTTGGTGATATAAATCCGTAATGTGTTAATTTGGAATGAAGAATTTTTTGCTGAAATTAAAATAGGCAGATAGATAGATGTATACATACCTCGCCAGCAATGACAAGGAAACAAGCGAAGACGAAAAGGGAGCTTGATTTCAAAGCCATTTTTGGCAAATTCTATGAACAAAAAGAAATGATAAGAGAAGTGAAGAAGGAAATGAGTGTTGGAGGTGAGAGCTAAGAGGTGCAAAGCCATGCATTTATATAGAAGCTACTCGTATTAATTAGGAGATGTAGAGAATAATCCTCAACGTGGATGAAGCCTTGCACTTGCAACTTAATTTGCATTTACTGTATTATTAATTAACCAACAATATGGAAATCCGATCCAACGGTGTCTTCCTTTCACATAAGTTACGTATATGCAAAGTTACAACTTACGAGAATAGTAGTAGCCAGTGGTAGTAAGAGTACTACAGATCTGATCACAAGGGCATTTTTAATTCTATTTTCTTTTTTTATAATTAGAGAATTTTTATTCTTAATTAGGATTAAATAAAGAAATTCAGCTAGGTCAACCCCATTTTCATAGTGATAACTGATAGCCCTAATTCTCATTGTGGAATAAGGTGACTGATCCTAGTAATAAGGGAAGCAATTAAGACCGAAATTGACTAGTATTATAACTCAGTTTTAGATCTGCAGTACTTAGCTTGGATTTCATACAATCTTTAATTAAGTATACGTTGGGAAATCCATGTGGCTGCATGCTACATCCTACACATATGGCTTGATCCTCATCATCATATGATCGATCGATTGATCGATCGATAGCGTGCCTAGGAGGCATGCATGCATCTTTTATTGGCTAGCAGTATTTCATTACTGTGATGAGGATGAGCCTAAAATCTACTCATATAGTTTTGGTTGATTGATCCCATGTTTATGCTACTGGTAGTTATTACTAAGATGCTCTGGCTTCTATTAACGATTAAACGAAACGTTGCTTCAAAAATTCACATTGCACATATTCCTAAGTTGAGCTAGCCTCCTAGCTAGTTAGTTAGTTGTGCTCTACAAGTTCATGGCCGGCATCACCTAGTTTAATTTAGACCTCGTTCTTTTTCACTGTACTGATGAAATTCAGTACTATATATGAATTAAAGTGAAAAAGGTCATGTTCTTAAATTTCGATTTCATGGCATCACTACCTAGTCTGAACTCTGAAGTAATAAAAATTGCACTTGTTTACTTCAGACTTCTATAATGGAAGAACTAAGAAGGGTATACAAGCTCTTATTAGCTAGCAAAACTTGACATTCATCAAGAAGCTAGCAATTTTCAACAAGGCGTATATTTGGAACCCTAGAAATTAAAATGATATATTATGTGGATTAATTCCTAAATGCTTTATTATATACGAGTACTATGTTTGAAGTGCATTAGGAACAACTGTAACATGGTTTCGACCGGTGGAGAAACTCAGGCAGCATAGTAAGGGTCTGGCGTGTCGTAATAGCGTGATAACTGCGTGAATGGCAAGCCAAAGTAGCAATAATTATGCATACTTAATTAAATGGCTGCCATTTGAATCTCATAATAAAATCGGCATGGTTTATTATTTCAATTTTCATAATATTTCTTTGTCTTTCCTACAAACATATATACGTGAATGCGAACATGTGGCTCAATCAGCTTATCTTCTTACAGACGCGTTTTAACCAAACCATAAAATGAGATGTGATAATCCACAAAAAGTTCGAACCCAAACAAGATGCACTTAAAAACTGAGTTTTTGCTAGAAAATGTTGAGGTTTTTACTATTAAAAAAAAAAAAAAAAATGTGAGTTTGTACCTAGTATTCTTTTTAATTAACAAACACTATCATAAGAAAATGGTACGCCTTACCCAGATATTTGCATCTCATTTAAACATTTGTGTAAGACCATAATTAACAGATATTTAAAAGGCTTGATTTCTTAACATATATAGTAATATACTCCGTAGTAGTAAGACTATTATCTAGACTCTAGACGGAAGGAGTACATTAAGATCGTCCCATTGGGTGAGTTGGGCCGAATGGCCGGGCCGATTTCAGGGCCAGCGTACCATTTTTTGAGTAGAAGCTAATCAGAATTTTTTTAGATTAGGTTAACATGTATAATATCTTTGCTACCAGGCAAATGCCTGATACCTTCCTGGGATGAAATAACATTTGACCGGTTGTTTACTTTTAATATAAAATTTCTTGCACCAAAAAAAAATAAAAAAATATAAAACTTCTACTTCTACTCGTATTTTAACTTCTTATAAGTCAAATTGGTGGAGAGGTGGTGGAAGATAGGATGGTGGCCGGAGAAGGAATGTGAAAGAAAAAGTAGAAGTTGGAAGAAGTTTGGTCAAACGGGCACTTAATTAGATAGGTTTGAGTACTTTTTTGGTTGTATCATCACCTTCCTGTGATGCTCAAATAAGGTCCGACCCAAAGCAAATGTGAACAAGATTTCTGTTAAATAAACACCCTCTTTGCTAGTGGTGTATCTTTTATTTGGCTTAGGCACATATTGAATTTATTGTTTAGAAGCTCATTACTACTAGTAATTTCCTGCATTTAATTAGCGGATTCCTAGCAGTGGTGTGCGTGAAGAGTTTTATTTTTGTGCAACTTTGGTTTAAATAATGATGGTGAAGGTTGATTTATAATCTTTCAAGACAAGATATATGTAACAAGTTGCTAAAAAAAAAAAAAAAAAGGTTCAAAATGAGGAATTGAGGACTGCAGTACACAAATAGATATCACCTGTCAAGGTATGGCCTGCCAATATTGTCAACTTCATATACCCAAAATCCAAAGTTTCCCATGTGCTATGGTTCCCACCACACCCTAATATGTGCTTATGGCATAAATTAGGAGCAGCACAAATTACAGTTTAACTATCAGGATTTATACAAGTAGGATCAGCTATTTCAATAAAATCTGAACTTTGAAAACCCTGTAACAGTTGTGTACCAAAAATGTGCAATATATTGAAACAGTATGCTCTAATATGATTTCAGTGTCTATCTACATTTACATAATCAAATCCCTGTTCGGAGGAAGAAAATTCGGTAAAATGTATTGACAGTTGCGCTGCAATCATCAAGCTGTACATGGCAACAACTTGTACCATATGGTACACTTGGTCATACCTCATTTCACCTTCCTTAACCAGCAGTAACGACATTTTGAAGCAACGACTCCAAATCACTCAATCTGTACGAGTAGCATGAGTCACATGTAGGAGAAAGAAATAAAAGCAAGTGTATTGTGTACCATGCTAATCATCAAATTTAGTACGTATGGTTCTACATCACACACTACCTTACAGAGGTCAAGTCAGGGTAAGTCGCAATTGCGTCCGAAAAATCCTACAAAGTTACCGATATTATTTAGTCACTTGATAAGTAATTAATTATCAGCAAAAATTCAGTTCTTCTCCAACTCCTTTTTTAGGCAAAGAATCCGACTGACCTGGTCAGCAGTGGAGGATGTGTAGGTTATTACACAAGACATTCCAGCTTGTGTTGCTGCCTGAGATCGGGAAAACACAGGTTACTCAAAAGCTTACTCTTTGCACCACGATTGAGTGAAATAAGAGCAATGCTCCTCTGAGAAACTCAGGATATCCGTTTTAAGACTTGAAAACTTAGCAAGACACTTGAACACTAAATTAGATATGAATTCATCACAACCACAGAAAGTGTCCAATTAGTTAACCAGAACATCACTCCCATCATGTTTCACTCTCTGATCCCTGGTCAATCATGCATTAGGACCTTAGATCTGTTCCACTTATCAAATATATGTAAGCAACGGTCCTGATTTCATATACATTCAAAGCCAGAGTCTATTTTCAAGTCATTGGACAGATGTTTTGTTTCAGAACGCTCAAGTTTCATGTGCTTGACTATTAATAGAAAATGTGGTCTACCTGGAGGCCAATGATGCTATCTTCCACCACCAGACAGTCTTTCTCTGACACACCTAGCCGCTGTAAAAGATGGGATTCAACAGGGTTTGTTATGTTAGAGAGATAGAGAGATCAACTGAGAGACACAAAAACATACTTCAGTGCTACATAGATTTACCTTAGCAGCAGCAACGTAAATTGATGGATCAGGCTTCTTTTCTTTGACATCATCACCTGCAAAAGAGACAACTGAAACTAAGAGCAGAAGAGGGCGCGAGCATTTGTTACACTGCTTAAAGATTGCACTGTATTATGACCATCCTATTTTATCTGTTTCTACGTGTTAGAGCTATAAGATCACTTTGTTGTCATCTGATCTCAATTGGAATAAAAAAGTACAAGACAACTAAATAGTCAACAAACCTGCAAGAAAGCAATCCAGACCGTGGAAACGATCCTGTAAGAGGGAAAATGTAAGTTAGGCTGCATTGTCATTGCACTGAAAACAACCCAACAATTGGAAGAGCGAGGTTACCAGTCCTATCAGACTTTCTAGAGTGAGTATAACTGAGCTTTTGGTTGCAGCAGAGCAAACAGCTACCTTCTTTCCCTAACAAATATGAAGACCAAAAATCCAACTGAATTAGTCTTTGAGCAACATAAGTCCTGATTTGATCAACATATGGTGGTGAAGAACTAAGACGAGATTGCCAGAAGCAACAATAGAATAAGTGTAAGCAGTTTGCAAATTAAAATCAATGACAAATCAGTTAATGGAATACTGTATTCATTAGAGCAGTTCAACTTACTGCTGCCTTTGCTTCATCCATCAATCTCAAAACTCCAGGTCTGGGTGGCACCTGATGGTAACAAGAGCAATATTTATGAAACTGTTTTTTCTTCAACCTAGCCTCAGATCAAGTAAGAAAAAGGATTATAAATGAAATAGAAACTTGTAGAAAAGAACAATCCTCACAGAGCCAGACTTGATGATTTCTTGGTACCGTTCTGTCTTCCAGTCCTACAAAACTACAAGCATAATTAATACACTAAGAAGAAAGAATTACAGACAAGTTACAGCATCACGGAAAAGCAAAGGAGGAAAACCAATGAGGTTAACATAATAACCTGAAGGGTATCGATCAACTTTGCTTTGTCGTCATCATTTACTGGAGGAGTCTCAAAAATTGATGAGGTCGGCCAACCATGCTCCTTGAAGTACCTTACAATTAATCTCTGACCAATCAGTGAAGCAACATGAAAACAACCTAATTCAGATGGGCATATACATGCCTTATTTTGTTGAACAACATTCATTCATTTCCATCTTCCTGTTATTGATAACAAATCAACAACTCAATGAAAAACTCGAGCTTGGATAGGAGACTGAATTGTGGTATCTTAAAGGAAATTCAGTCATGCGGGACACCTTGGACAACAGCTAAATTGATCATGCTAATGAGCAGTCCTCCAGCCTTCGTCCATAGGTTTGTTAAGCTACCAAATTCCGATTGTATCAAGCAAACAAACAATGTATGAGCAGTTGCTTGGTAGTAACAGCAAACTAAGTCCAAATTCTGAAATTTAGCCACATATTGATGACAATGGGGAATTTCTCAATTGAACATCAAATTGAGAATGCTCAATTCAACTCACCAATTCTTCATTCATCGACTTCAGCACGTTTATTTGCCCTTTAATTCAATTCAGTTCACTTTGTTTCAATTGAAATGAACACACCCTCAATTCTACACGATATAGCGCAATCCTGTGCATATGCAATGACAATGTTTCCCGAATTGGGAATCATTCAATTCGACAATTCCAGTTCCCGCTTTCCCCTCCCCAAACTCAGCATAAATTTACGACCAATTCAGTACTAAAATATACAGTACTTGCAAATAGGAAATGAAATGACGAACAGGGTTTCCACATTTCACAGACATTCATCACTATATTGAACTAAATTAAATTAAACAAGAACTAAGAGATTAGAAGAGATACCAGCGCATCTTAGGCTTGCCACCACCAATACGATTTTGGAGAACATCATAAAACTCAAGCCCCCAATTAAGCACGTCGGAATTCGAAGAAGAAGAAGAAGGGCAACGGACATCGAAATGAGCGAAAGCATCGTTGTAAGCTTGACGATGCAAATGCTCGGATTCTAAGATGACTCCATCACAGTCGAATATGAGAGCATCTAACGCAGCTGATACTGACACTGTTAAGGGCTTCTTTCGCTTCAAGGCGGTGGCGCGAAGAGGAGGAGAGAGACGGAGGGAAGTTGAGGAGAATAAAGATGAAGATGAGGAGGATGAGGCGGCGGAAAAGGTGGTTGAAGCGGCGGAGAGAGGCTGACGGTGAGAGAAGAGGTGGTGGTGTTGGGCATGCGCCACCACTGCCACTGGAGATGATGAGGCGTTCAATGCCATCCTTGTGTTCTTTTCAAGTCAATTCTTCAGCCAACCAACTATTCCCACCGGATATTTGCTTCCTATTTTCTTTTCTACACTTTTTTTATTTTATTTTAGTAAGAAGGACCCGTCTTGGACCAACCAACCCATATCGGAATAAAAGCCTAAAAAGCTAATGGCCATACATTTCGGGAAACGAGGTAAAGAGGTAAAGGAATCCCAAGTATACATAGTGGGATTCAAATTCTGATCGTGAGGAAAAAACCACCAAGATAAATACTACTATGACCAACCTATGTTGGTTACGATTTCCATAATAATGCTTATATCGATCTATCATTACCTTATATGAATCCATCATCTGTTTTTTTTCCCCTACTTGCCTTATTTTATTTCATTGTGAGATGAAAAAAAAAAAAAGCATTTGTAATTTGTGCTTTTCTAAGACTCCTTAGGGCTTTGGTTTGGTAGCCTTTGGTGTTATTATGAACCTTAAAATCCACCCTTATAGCCCAAAGGATGTCTTACTACCTCGGAGTTGTAGGCTCATGTCTTGCCGTTGCCAATTCCACGAATATGTCACATTCACAGCTTAGTAAGTACAATCAATCAAATGAGCCTATTAGATAGTAAGGAAACATTATCAGAAATAATTACTCCCTCCGTTCTACAATGAAGGTGACGCTTGGTATAACTTTTAGAATGATTAGAGTCATCAAATGATCTAAGAGTTGACCGAATGACATAATTACATAACTTTGAATCCGAAACTCGTTTTGATAAAAAATCACGACTTAGGGCCTGTTTTTTTCAACTTATCAGCTTATCTATATAAGTTTCAGGTCAGTTCAGTTCAAATAAGTTCAGTTCAGTTCAGATAAGTTCAGTTCAGTTGAGTTCCTACAATTTACTTTTTATCTCACATATTACTATTCATTCAGTTCAGTTCAGTTCAATTCGTTTAGTTTAGTTAGTTTAAGTCAAAAGGAACAGGCTCTTACAACCTTTAAAATTGGTCAATTTTGATACCTTCGCATGTCCTTGTATATGATAGGACTTTTGAGTTTTGATGATTTAAGGCCTGGTATATTGACGTCTCACTCATGATACAGCAATAACCATGCCGTATACCAGAGTACAATACAGTATAACTATACGTATTATTGTTCCTGATCCATTTTAGACTGCATGTTATGTTGGACTGCATGTTATGTTCTGCAAGCATCATATGTTCTCAAAAAAATAAATAAATAAATAAATAAATAAATAAATAAATAAATAATTGTTTGATATTATTCTAACATTGCGAATTTGCCATACATGTAAATCCAAAACGATAAATGCAAGTTTGGCCTACTTCTAAGTGGAATCTTTGTTGCTTCAGTGTGTACTGTTATTATTCCGACTTTTCAATTTCTGCTGCCATTGCTCAACAATTTCAGAAATACTTCAATTCTTCAGGTACGGTTCATCATCATCATCTATCATGTCAACATGGTACTCACAGTGACTCGTCATTATACATACTGATGATCCGTCATTGTAAAAACTCCAACGTCAAAACACTTGTTTTAATAAGTCAAACCATATTTTGTGAGTGTTAGGAGCCATTGATATTTCAGTATTGAGCTTTCTAAATACGAGCATTTCTCCCAAATTCATGCCAAAGTAGAAGCTTATCTGGGTTTTTCCTTTATAACAACCCTGATTTGAGTGTCCGAAAGGTGTTCTTTGGTCTATATATATACACTCTATATCAATTTGAAACCAATGTCATGTTATCAATCATGTTCTACAGTTGCAAAAAGTAAGAACGAGTCTCCACCCAAATCAGAGATCCAACCAATCCATCTTAACACTTGAAGCTCAGATGTCTTTTTTGCTTTCCGAATGCATGTTACGGATCCGAAATCAAACTCAAGACTTCTGGTGGATTGGAAACCCATTTTATAACCATTGACTCGATCATTGGGATCATGTTCATTTTGTCATTCTCATAATGCATTCAACTTAGTTCTACAACTTATTTTTCCCTCATATATTATTTTTCTTTACGTTGCCAATCGTTTTCATTCAATTGAAATGAACAGCATCCTCACCCACTTGCCTATTGGCTGGATTGTATACTAGAGTCACTAGAGGAACTTTGGACCTATTAAGATCTCCTTAGCTTATCTAGCCTCTTTTTAGCTCAATTCACTTCAGTCCAAATCAATTCTGCTACTTTTTTTTATCTCACATTCTTATTTGTTCAATTCAGTTCACTTAAGATAAGTTGAAAATAACATACCACCCCACCCCTTATCATAGGGGACACTAATGAACCAAGGAACATCAACTTCATTTCAATTAATTAAGTGGATAGAAGCCTATAGCATCTTACATGAGGATCGAATGACCCTTGTGATACTCAACACTAGATGAAAAGGGAATAGTTTGAGTGACATGTATGTGTTTTCCTGTTTTGAGCTAGCAATCTCATAGTCACATAGGGACAGGGCCACAATAAAACAGACCCCCCACTGTTGAGTCAAAACCAGCAGTAGGCCGTATAGTCCCTACTATGGGAGATGAATATGATTGATGGTAAAACAAAAATTGAAAAAAAACTACTGAATCAATGATGTTGATGACACATTACACACATGCTGCTCCTGTCCTCTTACCATTGCATTGCATGCTAATCCCGAGGTTCCATGCTACTATTGACCATCAATCAACCCATAGCATAGCCTACTCATAAATATTAATCACCTTTTACCTCATTTCATTGCCCAGATATTACTGGTAGTTACACTTTTACCTACCACCTTAATTTCATCTTTGGTAAAATCTTTCTTACTTTTCACAGTTCATGACCTCATGTTACAACTGTTTTAGTGTAATAAGCTTTCTCCAAAATGTCATCTTCAACTTATTTTGACTAAACTAAACGATGAGTAATCTGAACTAAACTGAAACCACAACTTCAAATCTAGGGTACTTCTTCTTATATGAAATCTATTGAATAATATAATTATAGTTGGAAAAGTCATAAAAACTTGAATGAAAGGGGATTAATTGTGGGAAAGTTGATACTATGATATTAGGGCAAAATTTTAGTTTCATTTTCACTTGTTTCCTTTCAATCGGATCATTAATCATAGCCTAAAACTAATCCCTGTCATTTGTCTTTCAAACAGATTGTCTTCTTTAATTTGAAGTTTCATGTTACACAAGACTAAAATTAACAATAATAATAATAATAATAATAATAATAAAGGAAATGAAAAGGAGAGATCTTTATAATACAGTATTAAAATCTCCATATGTACATGGCAACGACTGGTCTTACAAAAGCACATCAAGCAACCAAAAATAAAAAAAATTAAAAAAAAACGCGAAATGTTATTGATATACTCCATATGCTAAAAACAACTCTGTTAATAATCATGCAAATATAGTTATATACCAATGATTATAGCTAATTGCAATTTGCATGGTACCACCGATTATAGTTTACTTCTAATAATAATATTATGGCTTATGGCTACATAAAAAAAAGAATTTAAGGATTATAAAAATGGTCTTTGCAACGGCACTTCCAACCCAAAGGCTTGTAATTGGAGTACCTGTTGTTCCCGGAAGGCGAGTCATACCCGAGTAACGCCACCGAACTCGGCGGCAATGGGGGTTGGACTCGGTGGAGACTCGGCAATGTAGGGACTTGAACGGCCGTGCAAGGGTGACACTGGTTGCATTTGTTGTAGCAGCTTGGCGGTGTTGAACCCAGCCTTGTTTTCTCTTGGACTAACACGGCCTGCACAAATTCATATCATATTTAAATTAATTATCAGAGACAAAGAAACAGAGAGAAATTGAAGAGAGAGAAAAAACAGAGTTGGTTTACAGCTTTACTTACCCTTGGAGGATCAGAGAGGCGGTTATGATTGGAAAGGGAAAAAACAGGGGGAAAAAACAGAGGGAAGAAGAAGAAGAAAAACAGGGGAATAATGATGAGGAATGAAGAATTCAAGGCCATTAAAGAATCTGCTGGGAAGTGAAGATCTAACCCATTAATCAAACAGGGAAAATAAGAATAAAAATAAAAAAAGATTTTTAATTTATTTATTTATTTTCCCGGTCCCTAAATAATGGAGTAACAGAATTGTGGGGTGAAATGAAAATGTAGAGAGTGATGAAATTAACAGTAGAAAGTGGAATGCTCCCACACTTTCTTTCTCTACTTCAACTTTTGCTTGTACTCGAAGGAGAAATCAATGGAAGAGAGAGAGAGAGAGAGAGAGAGCAGTAAAAATAGAGAGAGGGAAAACAGGGGAAGAAGAAAGAGAAGAGAAGTGAAGTAAATGAGGGGGAGGATATGGATGGTCTGGGTTGAATATAGAGAGGGAAGAGAGAGATGGAAAAAAAGAGAGTACGTGTAGTAGTCTAGTAGAGTGAGAAAGAGAGAGAGAGAGAGAGAGAGAGAGAGAGAGAGAGGAGTAGTGGTGAAGGGGAGAGAGAGAGTGAGTGAGGAGTAGTGGTGAAGGAGAGAGAAAGAGGGGTACAGTGTAAATGAAAGGAACAAGTCGGAGGAGGGAAACAAAATCTGAAGCAATCCCCCAACTGACTATGGGGGCCTCCCTCATCATCATATAAATTTCAAAAAAAAAAATAAAAAATCTTATATATTATTTGAAATTTTTGTTTAAGAATGTGTTATATAGGGAGTACTAGTAGTAACAACAATTGAGTTCAAAAAAGGTGATTACGCTCACCCACAGCGCCCCTACCACACCCTGTCCTAGGCCATCATGGAGGAGGTAAATCGCAAGGTTAAGAATCGAACTCGGGACAAGTTGGGTCCCCAGGCTTATCAATACCTTAAAAGAACAATTGAGTTTCTACAAAAACATGAATTTTTTTTAGTTTTATTTTTATTTATTTTTTGGATTTTGGCAAGGTGGAACCTCAAACCCGTCTTTCATGAATGTGACTCACATCAAGTGACTTTTTGATAGAAACACATTACATTAAGTTGGATGGGGGATGTTGAACCGTTAAACTATATGTATGTGTTAAAAAAAAAAAAAATGGAACTTTTTGTTATTGAAGGGACACGGGACTATACTATCATATACCCTAAACAATTTTTTAATTTTTTTTTTTTGAAAATCCTAAATTAGCAAAATTGAGGTTAAATGTCAAGTTTCATATGGACTATTGAAAGGGTGGAAGTGGAAGGAAATGTAAAGGTTGATGATACCTTGGAACCAAATATACCCAAATAAAAATGGACAAAAAAAAGGAGCTTTTTGTTGATGTTGGGAATATATAAATATTGTCATATTGATATTCCATGTAGTGTTGAAAGCGAAGTGAATTTTGGAGCCACAGTGCTTAAACATATCTCTCATTTATTGAATGAACAACAATTCAACATCACACAGTCTCTCTCTCTCTCTCCTCTCTCAAAGTCTCACCATGTCATGTGTGTTTTACTACTTAAGTTGACAGGATTTGTGAGAGGAAAAAGAATATTACAGTATATATGAGAGTTTGACTGGAAGTGATTGGAATTATTGAATGGATGTGGTTTGATGTAATAACACTCTGATCTTATCTGATGCCGTTAGTACAATAAACAGTTAATTTCATTGTTAGTACTTACTGCTTTTCTATCACCTTCACTTCACTGTATCTTCTGAAAATAGTACCCATTTTGCTTATGCAGTCACTGTATATGAACTTTATATAAACATTATACACAAAATATCATATCAGATGGTCTGATATATCATCTAGCGAATAGTACAATAACAGTTAATTTCATTGTTAGTACTGCTTTTCTATATCTTTGTCACCTTCACTTCACTGTGGCTTCTAAATATAGTACCCATTTTGCTTATATGCAGTCACTGTGTATGAAGTATGAACTGTAAACAAACATTATACACAAAATATCATATCAGACGGTCTGATATATCATCTCAGACGGTCTGGTATTTCAGGCGAATAGAACAATAACAGTTAATTTCATTGTTAGTACTATATCTTTGTCACCTTCACTTCACTGTAGCTTCTGAAAATAGTACCCATTTTGCTTATATGCAGTCACTGTGTATGAACTGTATACAAACATTATAAAGCTCCCTTTTTTGGTATTGATTGGTAACGACAACACATTACTACATTAGCAAGCAATTATCCGGCCACAATGTCATTAGTTTTTGGCTTGTTATCTCTCTACATTACACCTTTGTGTTGAGGCCTTAAGGCCCAGCCCAGTTCTTTTTAATTTCACTGGTTGGAGATTTGGGCTCGATGATGGCATAAATCGATTATGAGCCGACTTCTTCATCAAATTCACTACTCCATCTCACCAGTTTATTTTAGGGTTGTCGTTTTGTCAAAAAAGATGGTATCGTATTATATTTGGGTTTCATTTTACGTTGATTTTGGCTTTGTTTGACACGCAATTGGGACCAAAAAAGCTCTATTTAGATGAATTGAGGGGGTCAAAAGCTCTAAAAGTGAAAGCTATCCAAATCAGCTTTCACCGGAAAGTTGAAGTTATAGCTCACATCTACAACTAAGTTTGCAAAATACTCCATCCGTTCCACTAAAGGCTTTACGTTTTGATTAAACTTTGACCATTGATATGTGAGAAAATATAATGATTTACAAAACAAAAATCATCTTAAATAATATTTTCAAAATATCAAAATTTTATAAGTTTCCTACTTTATATAAGTACAATTATTCATAACTAAAATGTCGTTTTGAAAACTGTACAAAGTCCAAATATAAAATTTTTAGTGGAACAGATGGAATATATTCCTTATGTTGGTCTCAAATTTTATAGTCGTTACAATTACAAAGTGGAGCTATCGGCTACTTGCAAGCATCGCTTTTACGGGGTCGTGGGCCTAAGCAGAGTTGGCCCAATGAAATTGTTCACAATTTTTTTTTTTCTCTTTCCTTTTCAAGGCCCAATGAAAGTAGGTACACTTTGATTGCACCAGTTTGTTTGTCTATCTATTTTTACTGGCCTCTCATGATTCAATAAATGATCACTTCTTCCTCTCTCCCTCCCCTCACATCCCCTCTGTCTCTCTCTCTCTCTCCATCTCTTCCTCCACCAAACTGGTAAACAAAACTGGAGCACTGAATTAATTCAGGTAACAACTTAAACACATACTTGATCTTAATTATTCCATGTAAATTGCTAGCTTGCATGCACTGTTATATTTGGATATTTCTCTCTCTTTATATTCTCCCCCAGAATTTCCTATTTTTCTGGGATATTCTAGATATTGTTTTGTTCAGTTGTCTTTTTCTCTACTTCCAAGCTTAATTATATCTCTCTAAAATTGTAATTGGAAATTCACAAATTTTTGATTTTTGTTCTTTTTATTGAAGGTTCAAAGTTCTAGAAGTTGAATATCAGCCTCATGAATAATTTTTCTTACAGGAAAAACTGCCATGATGGCCCTGATTGCTGTTTAATGTGATGAGATCAGAAATTATGGCTTCAAATTTCATATCTTTCTCATTAATCAACTTTGTGCTATTTATTTTGAAGTTTTTAGTAGCAATGGAAGAGATGATTTGTCAGCTCCTTATTGATACAGATTGTTTTCAGATCATGACTAGAACTAGATGAATCTTTGATAGGAAAGATGAATTTCCCAGAAACTGTGACCTCTTTGGTTCAAATCCTTGGTCTTCAAATGATTTCTCATATAGGGTTTAAGGGTAATATCTTTGTTGTTGGCAGGGATATAAAAGGACATAATCTTAAATGGAAAATGAAGTTGATTACCGGCCATGGGCAGATTTGATACCTGATACACTAGGTTTGATATTTACAAGGCTGCCATTGGATGAGGTACTAAATGTAGTTCCAGGGGTATGCAAAACATGGGCAAAGGCAGTGAGGGGCCCATATTGCTGGCAGGAGATTGATATCGAGGATTGGAGCCGATATCGTCGGCCTGAGAGCATCGATCGGATGCTCCAGTTGCTGATTGAAAGGAGCCGTGGGTCGCTTCGCAAGCTCTGTGTTTATGGCCTTTCGACCACCAACAGTTTGTTCTTGATTGCAGACCAGTAAGTGTTTATTTTCATGATTCTGACAAGAATCTGAACTGCAGTGGATTAGCTTCCGTGATTATAGTGTGTAGGAAAAGCTTTAAGTCATTTGTTACTTGGATACACAATTGATGTTGTAAAAATACTAGTAGTATAATAGGCAAAATTAGCAGTTTTTTGTCCTGGATAACATGCATGATGATCATGTGAACTCTGAAGTTTGATGTGAAGCAATGTGTTAAACTGGTGATAGAGCTGGCAAAATTCAGGGGTCATGAACTAGATTTTTCCGACCCAAAACCCAAAAAACAAAGGCAAATAATTCTGAAACCCAACTGAATCCAACCTGTGGCTGACCCCAAATTACTCGACCTGTTTGACAAATCTAATTGGCGAGCAACTCTAAGTTGAGGTTTCTATGTTTTCTACTACTTTATTTGGTGGTATTTTGCTCTATAGGAAATCTTACCTTAACTATGTTAGATGCCATCCTAAGTTAAAAGTGTTTTATGTAGTGAACATAACCTAGAATTATCATTCTGTTGTTTTTCTCACCCCAAGGTTACTTTCTTGAATCTGGGTTTAACTCTTGTTTCTGTTATGTCAATTTACAAGTGCCAAGTACCTTCACAATCTACGGCTGCCAAGAAGTGAAATAAGCGACTCAATGGTGGAACAAGTCGCCTGGAGGCTTTCAAACCTCACTTCCTTAGACTTGAGCTATTGTACCAAAATTGGAGCCCCAGCCATAGAAGCATTTGGAAAGAACTGCAAACTCCTCACATGTTTTCAGAGGAACATGCACCCTTGGGATGTAATCGACAGGACATCACAAGACGATGAGGCCATTGCCATTGCTTCTACAATGCCAAACCTCAAGCACCTTGAGTTGGCCTACCTGATGATAACGACAGAAGTTGTGCGTACGATCATGAACGAAATCCATGAACTCGAGTTGTTGGATATGAGAGGTTGTTGGAATGTGAAACTTGAGGAGGAATTCCTAAAGGGTTTCTCGAAGCTCAAGGTGGTGGGACCGCTTGTTGTGGAATGTTGTGGTGGGAATAAGACGACTGGCACGAAAAATGATCATGTTGAAACTTACTACCCTGGTTCTTCCAGGTTTGTGGCTTGGGGTTTTGGGGAAATGGACAATTATGATGATGATACTGATAATGATTATGGTATTTTCTCTGATGATGTTTGGGATGAAGCACATGAGATGGAGGATTTAGGACTGTCGTACTTCATAGAATAAGCAGCTGATCACAGTGATCTATCTCCTCAGAGACGTTCTTAAGAAACTTGATGAAGCTTCTTTAAGGCTGTGTGACTCTTCATATGAGTATTTGTGTGGCTTATTAGCAATCAACGGAAAGGCATCTCAAAAATTTTTCCTAGTTGATTCCTAGCTACGTATATTCCGAGCTGTATTTTTCCACTGAAATACAGCTCTCGCTGCACGAGCCATGATGTACATATACATATATATATTCTAGCCCTGCTTGGGCCGTGTGTTGGACTATGCTGAAATGCAGTGAACCTGTGTCTGTTGTATATGTGTTGGCTATGAATTTAGTTCCTTGTTTGAGTTGTTTTTTTTTTCTTTTTGGCTACAAGGACGCATGCAATAGCCCGCAAACACTTGCGCCGGGCAAGCCAACCCATCAAAGATGGGCTGACGGGCTCGGGCAGAGGAGGAGACCCTCCCTGCAAAGAATGGTAGAGGAGGTTTAATCTCCCTACAATGAGGATCGAACCCCTGACAACTGGGTTGTGGAAGTGGAGCACTTACCACTTGTACTCTCACCTCATCCTCGGTTCCTTGTTTGAGTTAATAGAACAAGAGGGGCTTGGAAAGATTAAAATTTACATTTGTGACAAAAACAATGTTTATTTTGAGAGCCATTCATTAACTTGGGAAACACAAGTACCAAAAAAGCAACACAAAATATCTGTGGTGCAAATATCTGGATGATGTCTTAATCTAAATTCTTAAAAAGATATCTGGATGATGTTGCTTAATTATCTTACTGGGGTTTGGCTCCTTCCCTATGCAGAGTACTAAAATGCGGATCCTGATTCCTTGTAGACTTTGGTCAACTTAATTATACTCCACAAACCTCAAAAGATGGTTACATTCATCTATCAAGGTGGTTCCATAACAGACTCTCATTTATCAAGGTGGTCACAACACGGATTTCATTATCAAGGTTGTTCCACAACATGGAAGGGAAGTGATTGGGTAACATTGAGGGTCATTGACCATCACCTCTAATATCTCTCTATCTTAGTACGATTTCCATCAAAATATCGAGGGTAATTTTCCAGAAAGATGGTGACTCTCAGGGTCACTCAACCTTTTTCCCAACCTATGCCTTCCAAATAAGAGTAGTAAACACGAAAGATACTAATCTGACGTTCCATTCACTTTGTTACTGTCATTCATTTTCAGTTCATATCAATTCAAACAGATTCAGTTTCTTCAATGAATGCCTAGGCTTCAACTGAAGGGAATGTATTGCGAGCTGCCATCAGCATGATTTCTGGCAACACTCAAGCAGTTTAAAAGTACTAGTAGCATTTTCAGCAAGAGGTGGTCACATCACACATTCTCTCTAGGTATCTCTTAGGGTTTATGCTAAAAATTTCGATAGTAATTGCTCTTACTGACAATGAAGCAAGTTCTAAGAGGCATCCAATCACACTTAACTTAATACAAGGGTACAATGAGGAGAAAATTCCTGGAAGCAGGGAAGAGGAAAACAAATAGATTTACTTCATTCACACAAGTCAAAAACTATCCTCATTCAGCATTCAAGAATTTCATCAACAAATGCCACCTCAGCACTACTTTCTAGCAAAATTGTTTATGTTAAAAGGAGGAAGTATGCAAGATAGACATGCCTTGTAATAAACATTTTTCTAACAATTTCTGAATAACCAGTTGCCCAGACATAGCAATGATGCCACTGATAATGAGAAATCACAGCATTTCCATGCACAACTGTGAATGACAGGTTCCCAGTTCAGAGGTGTGTAAAATTTTATCCCCCGATTCAAATGATTATGGTGAATTTTGCAAGGTAGATCTATACAGCTCCTCATCCACAATTAGAGGCGGTATAGTCCATGATCCAAGAGGGTTTCCTGATATCTTCCCACCTAAAAACATCACCATGCAAAATCTTTTTCATGAGAAGAAAGGCTTCTTCTCGGAAAAAGATAGACAATGTCCTTGTGCAATGAGAAACAAAACAACATACAAAAACGTTGTACCTTCTTTAGTAGCTTCTTCACATCTTCTTCGGTAATTCAAAGATAGTTCGGACTCCAAAGCTTTCGACAGCTCCTCATACTTTTCCTCCGCCTCAGCAATGTATTTAGCCTGGGATTGGTAATATTCATATCCAAATGGGGTCAAGGAAATACTCATAAACAAGTACCATCGTTAAAAGTTGTGAAATTTGTAATTTTGGTACACGTCATTTTATGATAGATAAAAAAACTTTACAGTGTATATAAATTAACTTGTGCTGAAGCAGCCAAAATAATGTATCTCATCAGAAACAATGAGGATTCAAAATAGACAGCTACGTGAATTGTTTTTGTGCACATACAGAGGACAATTTACTTCTTTAAAAACATTACAGATTCTTCACTCCAAACAAGAGACTTTGCTCTTCAGTAGTCTTTTATTCTCCCAAAACGGGATTGATTCTCCATAATTGCACCATTTCAAGATTAGGTGAAAATTTTCAGAGAATAGTATGAACAGACACCACTTGATCGAATATACAACTCAAAAAGTATAGCACTCACCAGCATGGCCGGGGCTGCAGAAGTGCCATATATTCTGACAAACATGCGCAAGATATTAAAACTTTTCTCTAAAACATCCTCCTGGATAGGAAGGCACATGGTAAGGGCAGGCAACAATGATGCAACAAATCACACTTCAAGGTTGTTCACATAGACAGACCTCATAGTCAAACCTGAAGCATCAAACAGCCATCAGTTAATCCTCACACACGTATCTTACCCATGAACCACACCAGCCAGAAACATAGTTAGCAATCTCCAATTTCCATAAGCAGGAGAATTATAAGCAACCAAGTAAAAAAAATTATTTTGAACATAGTGTGTTAAAACAATTGATATCAACATAAGAATACAAAGTGTAGTACTCACAGGTCATCTGATATCTCCACCAGAAATTCGGAGATTGACAAGAAGTCCATGTGCAAATCATTAACCTTTATTAACACTTCAAAGAGAACTCATCATCCCAGAGTAGGAAAAGAAACCAAGCTTAAAACACGTCAGAAAGAAACAATAGTGAAACAAACCACAATAAAGTCATACAGGAGAAACCAGAAAGCTTCAGTCACCATTGACATTGGGAGTCTTTACGAGACTATTAAACAGGAGAAAGTCAGAAGCATCAGTTACAAAAACAATAACTGCATTAGTAAATTTTGCCTCCTTTCTGTTTCCTTTTAAATTTAAAAAAGAATGCAAAAATATACAGTTCACAAGCAGTTACCTGAAATTACATAGAGTGTATAGTATACAAGCGAGTAAGAAATGATGATGGTGAAACCTAAAAGGCAGAAACCATGAAGGGAAAACCCATTCGGCGAGCAATCACTATTAAAATATAACCACCCCCCGATGAGTTTCCAACTGAAATGGAATTATAGGCAATAAATGAATGCAGCCACATCCTAAGCAAAGCTGTTTTCTGAAACCCTTGAAGAAAATAATTAACAGGAAGAATTAAAATAAATTAAGATAAATAAATTAGCAATACAGAGACGATTGAGAAGGTAACAGGCCAAATAAACAAGGGATGCAAAACATGCAAAAAGGGCGTACAAAAACAAAAATAACCAAGATTACAAAATGAGACCACCAGCTAGCTTCTGTCACAATGATCAGAGTACTCTATCAAGAACCATAGAGAAGTGAAGTTAGCCACATCATCTATGATCACCTTCCTTCTTAAGACATTCCACTCAAGAAGTAGAAATCACGTAAATATAATAGAATGAACCTAGTAGAGCAAGCTACGGCGAGATCCACTTGTGATTATTTAGTCATTATTATTTGATAACTCTTTTTCAAGGTTCTGGATAAATAATTTCCGCAAAACATCGACCACAAGAGCAACAAAAACAAAGTCAACACATCAACCCAGTAAAATTGCAGCCTAAAGCAAAGAAGGCAAGTCAACAAATACAAAAGGAAATTTACCTTTTCTCCCCTCAACTGATACAAAAGAAGGTTCAGAACCCGATAGTCAAATGATTTCAGATGAATAGCCCGCATCACATCTTCAATCGAAATCTGAACAGGAACTCAGTAAATAAATTTTCAAACAGTTCCAATGATTCACTTAATATCTCATTGCATCAGAATAGTGTCATAAAGCAAAAGATTTAGTGTTTAAATTTAATATACTAGTAATCCATACTTATCAAAGCAAGTAGCTTAGGAACTAACTGCATCACTACTCCTGTTAACCTATTGGAAAAATGACAATGAAAACAGAACTCCCAAATAATAAGCACAACTGCTACCTGTCTCAGTTACACTAGGACGACTTTTGTATTAAAAATGTGCTACTAACCAAAAAAATAAAATTGCCATGCACAGAAGACACTCTCATAGTAAGAGACACTGAAAGATCCAAAAAGGGTCAATGACCAACTTAGACATGTCAAATGCTTTTTGTAAATATTCACAAAATGTGGAAAGTTGTCATTTGTAAGGATTTAAGTACCTCAACTTGTTCTTCTAAAGCATTGCAAAGCTTCCTTTCTAAACTCCAGTACTCCTCTCCATGCCTCAATTCTTCTCTAATCCTGTATTTTTCAAGCAATTTTGGTAACTACAAGTCTGTAAATTATCATAAACAATAATCTGCATTTGCAAATATCAACCAGAAAACATACCGCTCAGTCAGCAGTCCATGATGGTGAAGTATACGAGTAAGTGGCTGAAACGGATCCGATTCAAAAGTTTTCATGAGCCTGTATGCCCAGGTAGAATCAGATTCCTGCATGAAGATACAGAAAGGCTCCCTTAGCACATCTAACTCATATTGATACTCTGAAGAAGATCCTTAAGAAACATACTATCAGCGTACCCCAATAAATCTTTCATCCAGAACGATTGCTGTGCTTCTGCATACATTAACCATCTTCTCATTTAAACTGTCCAACTGTATCACAAAAAGCTGTCTTGAAGACTGATGCCTCAGTAAAGAAAATAAGAGTACTAAAATAGCATCCACAAACTCCCGCTCTACATACAAAATGACTTAAATTAAATTCTCTTCTTTTCTCCCATTTTGTGATAGCACAAAACAGAGCACAGCAAAAGATAGTCCCCAATCATAACTGCAAAAAGCTTGAGGGCTATTCCCTTGAGGCCGAGAAGAGAAGCAGCAGGCCAATTAAATGGATCAAACTGAGCCACTCCCCAGTCCCCTTTGTATAACGGACTTACAAGACAGCCAAAAGAAATCCTTGTACCTGGTAAATGTAGCTTTCAGTGAAAGAAAGCACTGGTAAGTATTTGAATATAGATTCTGGCCTTTTCACATCCATCCCATGGAACATAAAGTAGGATCTGCACTGCTCAAAGATAATTTGTTATGACATTGTAATTATTCCATGGCCTCCACTTTATTTACTTTCTTGCACAATATGCTACTCAACAACAGATTAAAAACTGCTCCAATCACAAATACCAGCATTGCAAGTATGTGAGCGACATGGAGCCATATGAACACCAAGGAAAATCATAAAGTTTAATGTAGGAATATAAAAAGTAGAAATCAAACTATAAACAAGCAGAACATAATGGAAACCAATCTCTATACCTAATAACTTGCCATAAAAATTACTTCTATGAAGAGGCAGTAAATTCGATCTGCTAGTGTTGCTTCTCTCCCTTCAGTACCCAATTGGGGAAACCTCAAGAGGAGGCATAGTTGTAGGATTGGTGCTAATGTGAGAGCAAGTGGAAGAAAATACACATATGAAGTTCGTGGAGTTTCTCCACTGCTACAAGTCTACAACTGTTAAAACCAAAAGGGCTAATTCAAAAGTTGTTCTCAAGTATCATCCAAATGCTAATAAGAAGGTATGGTTAGCTTCACTTTTTTCTCATGTATCGTTTTCTTACAGTGAATCTCCTTGCTGTCTAAATTAATTGAGTGGAATCTATAGCTGTTGGAAGGTTAATGAGGGTGTAAATCGATTTAACGTTGTAATAAGCATGATTGAATCAATGACAAGATAGTGCTGATGTTTAAATTGATCATAGAAACATGGTAAAAAACACTTGTCATGAGAATTTCTTACAAAATCTTCAAGTGTTGAATTCGCTCGTTGCATTGTGTCCAGCCCAATCAACGGCATGGCTTGACTTGTAGAATTCATTCCTGTCCCATAGCAACAACCACCACCAGCACCACCAGCATTCTTGTCAACCTGATCAACAGGGACTGAGTCACTCATCACATTCCATGTCCGTTTTTCTGCAATAACAATGAAGGAGAAAATTTAAACTTTGTACTTCACTAGTCAGTAGTCACTACAAGGTGATAAGGGGATTTCAGAAATGGGTCAAATTATGATCAGCAAGTGTAAGTGTTGTAAGTTCTAACCAGGTAAAGCCACCAATGCTTGCTCAAGAAACGATGGCAGCGCAATCTGCCCAAGAAATCGACGAAAACACTCAATCATGCTCAAGTTTTGCAGTAAATGAAGGAAATTTCCAGAGGTTTGGTTAAACTATCACCTTAGGCAAATGTTCAGAAATCAAACTGCACTTGTCCTCATAACTCAGTTCACCACAGGGTTCCATCTATCTCGTTTTCAATGTATGATTGACATTCACAAACAGTCGACCATTAATAATGCAAAAGAGAGAAAATCAGAAATAGAGGAGATTTTGAGAGGGGGTATGGAAAGATATGTACCAGAAAGAGGAGAAAATTAGCGAGAAAGCGATGAGAATCTGAAGGAGAATCGGTGGAGGTGGAAGAAATGATGGCCTGCGATTCAATGAGCATCATCAACCTCTGTGTTTCTTCCAGTTTCTTCAGTCCCTCCATTATTCCTCTCTCTCTCTCTCTCTCCCGCTCGGTTTGTTTCTTGGGTCAGTCTCGGTGGACGGTGAATAAGGGCCGGGCGATTTTAATTATTTATAGCTATTCCAGACTATCTTCCTGCCCTTGAATTTATCATTCACTTCAACTCACTGGCTTTTACTTAGATGTGCTCTGGTGACGGGATCTTTCTCAGAGAAGCAGCTATGGCTCTAAATGGACATTTTATAGCGCGGGGGCTAGTATGGTAACGCCCAACTAGGCCGAGTTATAGGTGGTCGCCCTCTCCCCTACTTTTGATTAGGAAAAAAAAAAAAAAGTAGTTAGAATTTTCTCAAAAATTAATGTGAACTAAACTTGAGCTTAACTTTGTTTACTAAATTCAACTTAACATTATTTACTTTATCGAACTTACTTTTTCTCTCGCATGTTGCTATTCATTCAATGTTGATTCATTTCAGTTCAGTTAAAGTCTTTTCAATTGGAAATGAATACACCTTTAGTTTTACTTTACATTATTTAACCAAACTTTATTTAATTTAACTGAACAAAAATAAACTTGAAATTGCTAACTTTAACTGAATGGAACGAAAATTATCATGACTGAAATAAACTCAATACATAAAATTATGGTGACTGAATTGAACTTCAACATTATTGGCCAAAATACATTATAGACTATCAAACAACTATCATTCCCCACCCTTCTCAAAGAGGGTATGTGAAAAGAAATCAATAACAATATAAGAAACAATTACAAAAACCTTAGTAGTTAGCAAGGATCATGCTTAATCCCGGTCCCACTCCTTTTCTACAACCGTTCCCTTACCCCCATTCCTCTACCAAGACATGAATGTCAACAAACTTGTAGGTTCTTTCCCGTGTAATGTTGCACACCATCTATCCAAAACCCACATGATGGAACTACAGCTGAAAGCTAAGAAAGGTTTTACTTGGGCATTTTCGTTTATCCTGATCCGTTGTCAATACTAGCACCCTTTTTCCTAACTACGACCTGGATTTGTTGGCCATCCACTTGTCTTGGTGCTTGCTTAGTTTCATCTACCTTCTCGCTCTTTGCCGAGCCTCGACTTGGTGTATGTTTCGTTTCAAGTAGCTTCCCACTCTTTGCAATTGCAAGAATCAGCTCCAGCTGTTTTTGTTGCTGGTCCTGCACATGGGAAAAAAAATTCAGGACAAAGTATATTACTCCAAGACGATGCACTTTTAGCGCCTAAAATATGCACAGTAGCCTCTGAAAAATGTACAAGGCGTGACAATTAGGTGATGCACATTACGCACATCAGAAACAACAGAATGTTCTAAATAATAATCTATACAATCAGTGCTTGACCAATTTAACAGGAAAAAACAGAGTATTATTGGCATTGCTGGAAAGAAATGGCTGCATGCAAGGGAAACAAACAACAATTTGCCAAAATATGATACAAATGGAACTATATAAATGGTCTTTTTACATCTCTTGGCACCAGAAAATGTCGCAGTTGCAACATCAAATGCAAGCAAGAATATACATTTGAAAGCTTTTAATTCGAGAATTCAAAGTTTCAGTCATTTGCACCATTTGCAATACTAGAGAAGGTTGAAAAGGCTGCAGCATTTAGAATACTAGAGAAGGTAGAAAAGGCAAGTTGGCCACGAGGCGAACCAAGTTGAACACCAAGAAAGCTCGGTTCGGCTCAATTTAAAATACTAATGTTCGAGTTCAACTCGAACTGCGAAATTGGGTAGCTTAAAAAAACCTTTAAGAAAATAACTTGCTAGGTAACTTATC
Source organism: Mesembryanthemum crystallinum (assembly GCA_030267885.1). NCBI lineage: Eukaryota > Viridiplantae > Streptophyta > Magnoliopsida > Caryophyllales > Aizoaceae > Mesembryanthemum > Mesembryanthemum crystallinum. Next base: position 26,557 of record BSSO01000689.1, read on the forward strand.
TTTAGAAATAACTATGACATCAGAGTACTATCTTAAGGTTCATTTAGGCTCGCGAGCCCACAAGTTGGGTAGTGTTGAGCTCAAGCTTGGCTCGTTCGAATTTGAGCTGTGAATTCAACTCGAGTTTGGCTCGTTTAGAAAACAAACCGAGCTCGAGCCAAGCTATACTCAAACCGACCCCAAATTGTTAGTGAGCAGCTTGGCTTGTACCCAGCCATAGAAAAGGTACCCTAGCCATCAATACAGAAAAAAAGGTGCCCAGTAAATATAAAGCATGTTCTGCCTGGTGAATTACTGCCTTCTTTACCTGCATTGCAAGCAAAACTTTTTGAACTTCAGCAAGCTCCTTTTCTAGGATGTCTTCTTGAACTGCTAAAGCACGCGTAGCTTCAGAATTCTTTTGAGCCAAAGCTGCAGCCTTCAAACACACACATAAAGTCAGAATACCAGTGCCAGAAAGTGGGAAGGGGGGACAAGAAATTCAGAGAAAGACAGGATACATGAATACAAACACGGAAGATTGCTTGAGAAGAGTAGTTCGCGGTGCTTTTTTAGAGCATAAACATTATCCTACAACACTAATAAACCCAGTTTTCTTGTAGATTAGCTTTATTTATGAGGAGTTCCTAATCTCTCTTAAGGATACAGATTCATGTCATTCCTGAAAAGCACATTCATCTTCAGCATATATTCAATCATGATATATTTTGGTGTTCAACAGTGTAAGACTATGTAATCATATTATTCAAACTCATTTCCGAGAACAGGTAAAGCAGAGTCTCAAACTTCAGAAAAATGACAATGCAATTTGCAGATGAAAGTTATAACTTATAACCATTCCTGTTTGAGTTCTGTACTGAGCTTCAAATTAAAGTCCATCCTCAGCAAGAAAATACACTTAACTGAATTCAGTCCAATTCAGCCATGAATTGGGCAATGTTACTCGAACTCACCATTGTCATCCAGGCCTATGTTGGACACGACACTCAAACAACATTGGATATGCCTTCAGTACTGCAAGAAGCGAATACCAGTCTGGATACTGACCTTTCATTGGCAAGACTGGTACTTACGTTCTTGAAAAGGGGGCAGACAGAAGACAGGGCACATAGAAACAAGATACATGGCCCTGATAATCCCATGTCGGAACACAAGCCCTAATCAGTGATCAAGGATTAAATTTCTTCATCCCCTACCTAAAATGATGAGTACTTTACAATTTACAGAGACCTCATGCCACAAAGTTCCGAAAGTTGAAGTCAGCCACCTTGATCCACAATTGTATCTGATTATTCGGATCATGTACCCAAATCTGAGCAACATAGGATGTAGGCCTTCTAAACTTTAAAGGCACCCCATGTTACCTAGACTCTTCATTTCACCTCAAGTACCCGTGTCGGACACTCGACACTCAGACATAGTAAGGACACTCGACACTTTATCTTAGGCTAAAAACATGCAAAATTTTCAAAAATTGCCGAGTCCGACATTTGGACATGTATCTATGTTGGACACTTCCAGCCGAGTCCAGGTAACATAGAAGGCACCATTAAGAAACCATATCTCTCTATGTCTGTTATTCCCTATGGAATTGGCCAAAATTCAAAGATAAAAAGAAAAAACAGCGAGGGCCAACCCTAACCAAAAGAAGAAGAGAGAGAAAGCAAGTTGCAGCTGTGCTGGTAATCGGGGGCCTCCCTAGCCTTCAACACGTTCGGCTAATTTGGAGAAATGAGGCTTTTCAGACCAGCAACTGAGAAGAGGTGGAGGGAACACTCTCTTCATTGTCCCAAGTGTGGGGTGGAAATTAGAGAACTCAGAAATGCACATTGAAGATAGTAAGTAAAGCAGACAGAGAATGGCGGAGTAAGCCTCAAGAAGCTCTGAGAAGACGATCAATCACGGTTTTCATCGATAATCTGGTACAGGGGATCACAAAGGATGAGATGGATGAATTCTTTGGAAATTATGGGAACATTAGGGATATTTTTATCTCAAAGAAGGTGAGAAGACATACAAAACTTTTCTTTGGATTTGTGAAATTTGAAAAGGAAAAAGAGGTTAGAGGTATGTTGGTGAGAGGAGCATAAATTTATGTCAAGCGGGCTTTATTTGCAAGGGACTTCCATGGCATGAAGAAAGTCAGCAGCTGAAGGTGGTGCTTGAAGGTAAAACAACCGAGAGGGCATGAAAAACATTCGAGGTATTTCCAACAGATTTGGAGGCTGGTTCGCAAGCAAGATGAGACTAGGCATATGAACATGATTTCTAGTGAACAAACGGGTGATAAGAAGCAGGGTAAAAATACTGTAAGCAATCAAGAAGAGCATCAGCTTAGAGTCATCCAAGGCAAGGTATGTAATGAAAGATCTAACATGGCTTCAAAGAAGTATAGTTGCAGAATCATCTACTCCTGTTGCTTTTGATTTTTATGCTCTAAATTAATAAGAGATTGGAGAGGCTTAATGAAACTGAGAAATCCGGGAAATTTTCAAATTCTGCTCACATTTGAGTCTAATGTAGATGTGAGGGATGTACTTGAAAATGAAGAAAATACTCTCTTGGAACATTTTGTTGAGGTAAAGGTATAGACACAATATGATAGGTGTGAGTCTAGAAGGGTATGGATTGAAATTTTTCGGCATCCTGGCTCAAGCATGGTGTAGAGAAAATTTCGAAAAATCTGGGGGATTGTGGGGTGATGTGGCTTACCTAGGTAGAGATACAAACTTGGGAGTTGGAATGGCGGCTTGAAAGGTGCTTATAGACTCTTTATGTATGTCTTTCATAGAGGATAAACTCTACTTTGAAGTTGAGGAGTGCTGTTTTGTGATACATATTATGGACATTGTGGCTTTTTTTGCCATCAAAACCTATTTAAATACAGCCTCCTAATAAGATAAGTGTCTGTAGTTGGTAATTTGGTATAGATGCATTTCTGAAAATGAACATGAAAATTTCAAAGAAGACATTATAGAGAATGGTTTAAAAGATTATGTAGAAAGGCAAGGAGCTCAAGAGAATAAGTCAGATTATTGGTGGAAAAGAAGGCGGTGCAAGCTGGCGATAGAAAGGATGATGATTTGTTAAAAGAAGTTGAAAAGTCTAATGCAGCCTCCAATTCGAGCCGCACAATTACAGCAAAAGTTAACTACTCCCTCCGTCTCAAAATAACTGTCGTTTTAGGTCTATGCGCACATATTAAAGAGAGTATTAATTATAGAGGTAGTTAAAGACAACTTGACTCTATTACCCTTGTATTAATTATAACTAGGTGCATTGGAAAGTGAAATTAGTAATAAACCACAAGGGTACATTA
>BSSO01000690.1:0-29867 GCA_030267885.1 Mesembryanthemum crystallinum
CCATTTGAGTTTCTCTGTCTCCCCCTACCCGGCATGCCCCTCTAGCTTTATCTTTTCTCCCTATTCATTTTCAACTAGTGTAATGAAGTAAATTCACATTTTACTTAACAACTACTAAACAATTGGTCACCTGATGCACTTAAACAATAATATGAGGGCACCATGAGGAATTTTATTTTAAAACACGCATTTTTTAAAAATTTTAAAAACACGGGGGCACCATAGAAAAAAACCCAAAAAAAAAAGGAAGAAAGGCCTTATACATGAGGCCGCCTCATACAAGTTTTTGTGCAAATTTATTTATTATATATATTTTTTTTAACTAATTTTAGTCCGGTGTTGGGGACTAAAGTGTCAAAAACTCAATATATATGTATATTTTTTTATTTTTTTTAAACCAATTTGACCACATGTGTTTACTTGAAAAATCATACTGGACATTGGTAATTCAAATTGTTTCTTAATAGGTTTTACTTTTCAATTTTTCTGAAAATTACAAATCAGTTTTTTGGAAATTATTTTTTTGAGTTTTTAGCTTTGAAAATTAAATTGATAACTATAAAGACAAACAAGTTCAACTTTAATTTAAAAAATTTACAAAAAGTTGAATTTAGAAAAGTACATAGGTGCAAAGTATAAAGAAGATTTTTAATTTATTGGAATGTTAGGAAGAATTTTATTAAACGTGTTGAACTGAACTAAATGGTAATATGTGAAGGAAAAAAAGATAAACTACAAAACTAAATTGGACAGAACCAAGATGAACTCCTAAACTATATGCAAAATTGAAACGATGAAATAAACACACCATTAATTTGATGATAAAACATAGATGTATATATATCTCAAGCTTAAAGCATTCGCAATGCCAAAGTTCCATATTTAGAGAGTTGATTCTATTCCGGAGGGTAGTGAGGAAGGAGAAACGGCAATTAATTTTTACAAAGTCAATCAAGCAAATGAGAGTGTAATTCTTGCAAAGCTCTATCAATGCTTAACCGCTGTCATTACAGATAAAAAATAGAATGACATGCAAAACCTTATCTTTAAGGTATGTAATTTTCAATTTTCAATTTTCAACTGCAAAACTTGGTAATGTTACTACATTGTACAATCCTATGAAGGAATTAGAATTAGCATTATTTACAATTACAAACCCATCTTTTTGGGTCTCAGATATGTTGAAGAACCTCGTTGTAACCCTGGCTGTGCAATTTGTTGCTGTTCTTTAGCTCTCTTCTGTCTCTCCTTCTCCTTGCTTCTTCTCTCTTCCTCCTCCTGCTCTTTCTTTAGATTCTCCATTTCCTCTTCCATGGCGGTTTTCTCTTGCTTCTGTTTCTTCTTATGCTCCAACAATGACGTGTCCGACTCCTTGACCGAGAAAAACATAGGCCCCAGCTCTGCTAGCCAATGGGGCTCCACAGCCGTAACACATTGCATATACTCTTTCGAGGTCAAAAGCAACTCGTGATAAACTACATACTCGGGGGTGTAACCCAACCCATAAAGAGCGCTACTTGGATGCAAATGACAAGGCATACCGTTCCTTGTGTTAACATATTCGCCAATCCCCTTCTGCTTAGCAGAGTTATGGAAATATGCAGAGCAAACAGCTTTTCTGGCGACATCCCAGTCATCCGAAGATGTGGGTTTAATCTTCAGTTGTTTCATAATGTCAAGAAGTTGGGACCTTACCTCTCTGGCTTTTCGTAAAGCTTTGACTTGAAGAAAATGATCATTGCACCAGTCTCCTCGGTAGTCATTGTTTTTCCATTGCTGGTACACATTGAGAAGGGTTAAGTGATCGGATTCAGGAACGAAGAATTTTTCCCGAGCAGCATCACTCTCCTCTTCCCTATCCTTAGGACGGAAAAACACTGTTGGAACCGAAAGCATGGAGACGATAGTCAAAACCTCATCGATGCACCCTAGCCGCTCACCCATCAAAAGCATCTTTGCCAGAGGAGGGTCTAATGGGAATTCTACCATCTTCCAACCCATTTCAGTTAGGCTACCAACATTGTTGAGGGCACCCAAGACCCAAAGCTGGTACATAGAGTTGAGAATGTTCTCCTGTGGAGGCGGGTCCATGAAATCAAAGTCTAACAAGTTCTCGATTTTGAGAGATTTAAGGAGCAAAACAACATTACCAAGATTGGTTCTCTGAATCTCGGGCACTGGACTTTGAAGCATTTCGTTAAGATACGCACTCTCAGTATAAAGTCGGTAACATGTGCCTGGACCGGTTCTACCAGCACGTCCAGCACGCTGATCAGCAGCAGCACGGCTCACCGGAAATACTTGAAGAGCGTCCATACCCATTCGAGGGTTGTAAACCTTCATTTTCCCATAACCAGTGTCGATGACATAGAAGATGCCGTCCACCGTCAGTGATGTCTCGGCAATATTGGTCGCTACAATGCATTTTCGTGCCCCATCTTCAGCTCTCTGGAATATTTTAGCCTGCAAGTCAGCCGGAAGCTGGGAGTATATGGGAAGTATGAGGAGCTTTGCAACTGCCTTTTGAGTTGAGGAGATTAGCTGTTCCATGCGTTCTGCAAGGGCATAACAAGCTGCCTCAATCTCATCTTGCCCAGTCATAAATATCAGGATGTCGCCGGGAGGGGAGGTTATGTGAATAGTCATCGCCTGTTTTACAGCAGCTTCGACATAATCTTCACAAGGCGTTTTACTGTACAAGGTGTTGACCGGAAATGTCCGCCCAGGAATATGAAAAATTGGAACACTGAAACAATGAAATTTAGAAGAGAGACAGAGTTAGTTCAAGCAAATTATGAAAAGACAGGATGAAAATCTACACACATTAACCATGACTAGATTTCCAAAAGATTGATCATGTAAAGCTACGAAATGACACATGTCTACCTGGACAGGAACAAAATCCAGCTATTTGGCTTGGTAAGAACCTTAGCCAAGCAAAACACTGACGATGTATCAAACCAAATTCATGAGAACACAAGAATCTATGTGCAACAATTACTCTTCAAATCGCTATAACAGTGGCAGGTAGAAGTATGCCATAAAAGTTTTTTAGCCTTGACCATTAATTGTATAGATGATTGTATATCATGACACCTTTTTTAAACAGAATGTGATATTTATATAGCATGACTATCTTATAAGTATATTGGAAATTTGATCAACTCTTTATCAATTCATTTCTACTGTTGGTAACGGCATAACTCAAGTTACTTACAAGTATCCCTAACAAGCTATTTTATAGTTGATATGAATCAATGAAGGTGAGACAGATAGAGAGAGTGGGAACAAAAAGTGTAGGCATTGATGTAACAGTACCCTCTTAACCCTCCCTTCTCTCTCAGTCAAATAAAGCAAAGACATCTTTTCACCCATTACCTTCCGAAAAAATCTGAAAATTTCTGTGCATTTAGAGTTGCTGATGTCACGATAAGCTTGAAGTCTCGACGTTGTGCAACCACCTTCTTCAATATTCCAAACAACACATCTGTGCTAAGTGACCTCTCATGTGCCTCGTCCATGACAATGACACTGCAAAGAGTAATGACAGATTGGTATTAGGATATTAGATCCAATTGTCGCATATTGCACATAAAGCTGCAACAACATAGGCACATACTCCTTTAGTCTCACTATGATTATCCTAGCTTGATATTTGTAACATATATTCCATGAGTAACACTCTTGCGCAACCGTCTAACTGTTAAGGGGCTACTTTTCTCCAACTTTGGGATACTTTTAGCAACTTTAGGGTTACTTTTAGCAACTTAAGGGTAACATTTACAGTTTAGGTTAATTTTATCAAAATACAGTAAATTGTAAAAAGTCACCTCCAAGTCATTAAAAGTAGCCCATAAATTGCGAAGAGTCACCATCAGATTGGGTTGTCTAACGGTTAAAAGGTTGTACACAAGAATTTGCGATATTTCCATATATGTAGTAATTACGCCCGAAATATAAATATTAATCACCATTAAAATGCACAAATATTCTCATTCATAAATAGAGGTTAGCATTGTCAGGCTTTCTGTTAATATAAATCAGGCCAGTCATAAGACAACTGAAGTATAACACTAGCAATAACAAAGCAAAAAATTTCATTGTTAATGACACTAGCAATAACGAAGCAATTTAAACAGTAGTTTCCAACTCTTACCGGTATTTTTCAAGTTCCGCATCTTTCAGAGTTTCACGCAGAAGTACTCCATCTGTCATGTACTGCAAAGTGAAAACACAAGGACTCAGCAAATTATAGCTAAGAGGGAAAAGATCAAAAGAAAAACCATTCACTAGTAAATTCAGATAGAACCTATATCAAATGTAGACACATGTAGACACATGTCTAACCACATTACATTAAAAACTTCCACATCAGAATTAAGAAGAAAAATTCTGTGGTAAAACATCAATATTTTGAAGCCAAGGGGGTCAAAGTAATTGGTGCTTGAGAGACTGGCTATTTTTCTTGCAACACACAGTACTAAAATACAGACCTTGATTATGGTATTGGGTCCAGTAACATCCTCAAATCGGATAGCGTAGCCAACTTTGTCTCCCAGATCAGTTTCCATCTCTTCGCTAACTCTTTTGGCAACACTCATGGCAGCAACACGCCTTGGTTGTGTACATCCAACAATTCCATTAGAAGTATAGCCATCTTCATGCAAATACTGAAACAATTTCAAACCATTAGAATCACGCTAACAAGTTCAACCTCAAAATGACAGAAAGTACTCAAAGCACTTTTCAAGTTTCATCCATACAATAGTAGTCCCACCCATTTAGCTGGAGTTAAAGTAAGTTGACCTTAAGAGGAGGAGAGTTCCCACACCTCCAACCATATTGGAGGTTAGATCCTGGATACTCTACCTAGAGGTCAGGAAAGATTATGCGGTTCTGACTTTGGCCCCTCACAATGGGCTGTGCTGCCCCTAAGCCTCTACCCACTTTCAGATGGCAAAAAAAAGAGCTATCTAATAAAACTTTCTTTTATCTTGTAAATCCAGCCAGTAAAATACTAGTGTTTCAAGATAACGAGCTGTAGTAATAATGACCCACAAACCTGTGTCAACTGAGTTGTCTTTCCTGAACCAGTCTCTCCAACAACCACGATCACCTGATTCTCTCGAATTACCTGTCACATGATAAACAGAAATTGTCAGAGCCAAGTCATAACTGAAATAAGCAGTCAGATTCCATCTTAGAGAATAGCATGACTGTCAAACCGACTTTCAGGTTAGATTTTGAGATATAATTTTCGTCTTTGTTTTCTTATATTATTAACTTAGTTGAAAAAAGAGCAAGCATAAATGGGTTAAACATGTCAATAGCGAGTCACCCGCTATTAATCAGCCAAGTTTAGCTCAAAGGTTTCCAACCCATTTAATAAACAGGTCACATAATGGTCAAGAGCTTTTTGACGCATGTAGCATTGACAGGAACACGATCAACACAGATTTGACAACTATGTTGCATGGAAACGGAAAACAAGGAAACAGAAATGGGAAATGGATGACGCGAAAACGTCATTTCTCAAAAAACTAGGAAACAAGGAAACGAAAAGTTAGCTTATAGAGTTAGCTTGGGCAATATTTTAAGAGATTAGTAGAAAGAAATGTAAATTTGGGATTTCAGAGGTCAATTAATGAAAAGATTGTTCTTCCGTTGAATATGAAGTTTCCCCTAAGTTTCCTTAAGTTTCCAAGTTTCCGTACAGGAAGCATGACCTCCATGAGGTTTCAGTACTTTAAAATTGATGATCATACATGTAACGTATCTAATATCTATTAATCAAATTGTTCAATCAGTTAAATTAAGTTGTGCAAAATTTATATGGAACTTGCTAAATGTCAATAAATCACATTAACCTATACACAATGTCAAATCAAGTCTCCAACCTTGTACTCCCAATCACCCCGAGGGGGGAGGGGGGAGTGGAAGAGGCGATGAATTTAATACTGGGAAGAAACGTGGTCATATATTAGTGTAGTGTCAGTGAACTAGAATAAGTGCAGTATGAATGAGGCTATCAAAGATTCGGATGCAGAAGTAATTATACCCCATCACTTTACCATTTCATGAAAGAAAAGCAAGTAGGAAGAACTTCGCTACTGTTCATTCGGAAGAGTGTGAAATTATATAAATACTGAAATTACATAAATACCTGCAGTAACTCATCTCGTACAGAAAATATAGGAAGATACTGTCTTTGCTGAGCTAAGGTTTTCGTCTTTGCAAAATCACTCACTGCCTCATCCTTCTTCAAGTGCTGCGCAAATTTGGCCTCTTCTTTGAAATCAATCTCCCCATCTTCACCAACTACGGCTTTATCAGCATCAATCTGAAGATGGACACACCAATCAAAAGTAAGTGCCTTGATGAAATGGTCAAGAAAAAAAAAAATAATAATAATCCCTTCTTTATGTTCCTAGATACACAACCTGTTCTTCGGTCTTTTGAACTCCAAGAATATCACCAAGTTTTGAACCAGCAAGCTCCCAGAATCGCTGCCGTGATTTGTTCGAGCTTTGCTTTTCGCGAATTTCCCGAACTAGGGCAGATCCTTTCCGTGATATTATAGCCATATCAGATGTCGGATCTTTCAGAGGCATTACCGGCTCTGCCTGTTTCGTATAAACCACTCTACCATCCAGGAATGGAGGTTTTGTATCTGTGTCAAAGGTATGTCCAAGTTTAAATTAAATCAGTGGGTCATCCAAGCCTAATATGTGTACTGAACAACAATAAGTGAACACTGTTCTTCTCTTAGATTTTTCTCAAGTCCCGTGATCTTTTTTTCTCCCTTTTTTAGTGAGGTGCAGAAATGGGAAGGGGAAAGAGATAGCGCCATCTAACCACACTTACCATGAACTAAAAGGATAACCTTGTTCTCCTCCTCATTGTCAAATTCAGTTTGGACTTCAGTACCTCGAACAGCACCAGATCTCAGAAGTTGCCGGTCTTCCCATTGTTGCTTATCAGCACTCATCTGTGAATACCTCTTGCTCTGAGCACGTGACATTACGGTTCCATCGCTTCTTGTCTACAGAGGCATCCTCCACAAGTTAATAAGATTACATGGAAATAAGATTTACCAAAAACGACAATGGAGTCAAATTGACCAAGATTTCCCAAAGAACCCTAATGTAGTAAACAAAGGGACCTGCTTTTGTTATCGTAGAAACTATTACTTTTGAATAGAAGAGACTTAGAATACAGAATCAAGGCATCAAAGGATAAATAATTGACCAAGATTTCCAAAGAACCCTAATGTAGTAAACAAAGGGACCTGCTTTGTTATCGCAGAATACTCTATTACTTTTGAATCGAAGAGACTTGGAATACAGAATGAAGGCATCAAAGGATTAAGTTAGCTTTTGCCCTTTTAGACATCAGCAAAACTTACCAGCCGCTTCGCCAGTTCCACTTCTTTCTTCTTGTTTGTGGCATCATCACCAAAATAAAACGATGAGCTGTCAGCATCATAAGTTGCGCTGCCTTCCTCTCTATCATACCTTTATTTATTTAAAACTAAATATCAGAACAATATTACAGCTAAGTATTATAGTTGCTCAAACAATTGTAAAGCTCAAAACAAGAAACAGAAATAGTTCTACCAGGCCAGAGATTTAATTAAAATAAAAGAAAAAAGCAAACTAGGAACGCAAGAGAGAAAACACAAACTGGCGATAGTCAAGAACAAGTGACAACTGAAACATTCTAAAGATCTGCTTACCATGCACGGTCTGAATTGTATTCCATCTCCATACGCATATTCTCTGTGATTTCAGGATTATGCTCAACAGCAACAGAACTTTGATCAGCATCCATATCCTAAGAATAAAGACAAGAGTGAGCCTGGTGCCAAGTGCCAACAAAAACCCCAAAATACAAAATAGGTAAAGGCCAAAAGAGTCGATACAGATACTTGCTTAAATAACATACCTCATATCCTTGCAAATCAGTAGAAACTCTATGTTGATTTGACCTTCCTACATGTCGCGAATGTGAAGATCGTACAGAGGATCCAGAAGCCCTAATTGGAGAAGGGGATGCAGCAATGTGATCCCAAGGGGATGGAGCTCCTGCACCAGTTTCAAGCCGATGTCATTAGCAAACAAAAGAAAAATAACTACCAATAAAAAGAGAGATAAGTCAGCTCCAGAATCATATATATACCCCTATTTGTTTAAAGAGGTAGCAAAACAACTTACCAGAACGAGGTGTTTGCCAGGGAGAAACCAATCTAGCATCGGGTGATGTCCCATAGAACATTGGGGATGGTGATGGCTGATGGCGCCTGCTAGAACTAGGATGTCCATCACGACGTGGAGTATCTTCCCATTCCCATCTGCCGTCATCCCAGTCCGACCTTCCTGTAAAACTTCCACAAACTGAATCAGAAAGAGTGACGAACAAAGAGAAGCACAAAACAAGTTACCCATGGGCAATGGTCAATTTGGAATGCAGCTATGCCAAAATGACATGGGTTATAATTGAAATACTAAAAGCAATACTTGTCGCATCAGTTTCAGAAATCCATGTTCTACAAGATGCGAGAAAAAGGAAAATAGCTGGCACAGAACTTCACAACTGCACTTTATTCAATTTAATAGTTTATCCTTGATGACTTTCTTTTTCTCATCTACTTGAGGGAACTTGTGATGTCAACAAGTTGATCATAGAAAACTTGCGCAATAATGGGTAAAGAAAAAATATGACTCGATGTTTTTTTTTTTCTTTTTTTTTTTTTTGGTTGTTGTTGAAGTGAAAACTGGTCCTTGAATTAACAAATTCCAAAAGTGACTCATCTATTGAAGTACTGAACATATGGCATAAGCAGAAGGCTATACTTACCAGGTGTTCTTCTAGATCCTTCATATCTACTTCTTTTTCTTCCATGTTCTCCATTATACTCTCTCTCATATTGTCCATTGCTGTATTCTCTCTCATATTGGCTACCATTGTACTCTCTCTCATACCGTCCACGCTCTGTACTACGAGTCCTCTCATTTCTATCATCCCCATACCTCCCACTATTTCTATGTGTTCCCCTCTTGCTTTCATTCCTTGAGTCATCTCTGGAGCTCCTTCTGTCACCATGGTTGTCATCTCTGTCATATCTGAAACAAACTTCAGAACGAACACTTCCTTTCGAGTGATACACATCAGACCTATCATTTGCTTCCGAATCTTGAGTGAAATTGTTCTCTGCGTGATAAAGATCAAGAAATACATTAGACAGATGTCCAAAATCTTCAACCTTTCTAAAAGATCAAAATTCCGCATATAATACACATACACATACTCCCTGGCAGGCAATAGCATTTTCTGGTGTGTCATGTGTGTAAGGAAGTAGTAAGGGATGAGTGTAGAGCAAGGAGAACATGCCAATAATAGAGTTACCTGGTTGAGAAGCCTCACTTGCAGAAGCATCACGATATCTCCTATTGGAGCGTCTATGGTTGGCTTTATCTACAGTTGTTCCATCTTCATCTGCATCAGTCACAATTGACATCTCTTCATCAAGTGATGCTGCGGCAGAAGTCACTACCTCTCTGGGAACCTTAAACCCACCATCAATTTTGGATGCACCACGTTTTGCAATAGCAAGGGCATCTAACCCTGACCAAACATTCAAACCGAATTTCAGTAAAGGAGCATACATACCATTCATATCAAGGGGCACTAAGTGTACACACCCGTATTCTACTTCAGTCGCTGAAAAAATTGAAAACAATATTCCACATACTAGAAGAGGATACCCTTGCAACAGTTGGTTCAATTGATGAATACATAATTTCACAAGATTTAGGATTAATCCTCCAAATTGCGATGTTGTTGGGATACAAGTTATCTCTTGTAGAATTCTTCTCATACTGGCTTAAGTATTAGTTTGACTCAATTTGCTAACGTTTAGTTTTTGTTTACTAGTATTCCAAATATTTTATTATTACTTTTTATTTGTTCTGTTTTACATTACTTAATACTACTATGATTCTACCGTTTTTTATTCAGAGAACTATATTATATTCTCATAATTAATTATTATATATTATTTGTTTTATTTTCCTATTTAAATATACATTTTTTTTAATTTCCTCATATTAAGTAATTTATTACTGCTTATTTTCTTCTCCACTACCACCACCAGCACTATCCACTACTATTGTTATTTTGCATCAAATTTCTTTTCTTTGAGTCTTGACAGTTACAGTTAACAGTTACAGCAAGGTTTGCATTCATCTTGACCTCTGCAAAACCTCTCAATATTAATCATCAAAGGGATCCCAACCAGCAACTTTCATAGACCCAGTTTCTATACCAGCCTATGCACAGACACAGAATTAGACTTCCACAATCCCCCTGGCCCCCAAGAAGAAAATAATATAGTATACAACACAATCAAATATATCAATACAAAATATAAAAACTCAATGAGGACAGCAATGGCAACTTGAACTGCAGTAAGATGAACAAAATTTGGTTTTCACCACCAAATATAAAGAGACATACCAAGTCGAGACTTCTCCGGACGTCTATAAACAACACGATCTTTCCCAGGTACGCACAATCCTCCACCACTTGCTTCTTCTGCTTCCATTGTGACGAACGTGGTATCAATGTTTACAGGCATATCACCATGTTTCTGCATGAGAGAACATCAGTCAATATCAGAAAGACAAAACAATCTCCAACCCTTGAACAACTATTATAAGCTAAAGCTATTTTCAGGCGGCAACATTTTGTTATTTTAAGCTTTGTCCGACTAATCCCCGTAATTCTTATGTTAACAGCTAGGCAAACCTCTAGTGCCCCTCAAGGGGCTCAATCTATGGACCTCTACGGGAATCTTGAATATTCTAAATCTACATTACAGAATATTCAATCCATGATTTGATTCCACTAACAATATAAGCCTCTTTTCTTTGCTATCACAGAAAAATATCAAAATTAAAATCTCCCGAACAAGCCTCAACAAAGTAAAATTAATTCATCCAGTTGGCAATACATTCAGGTTCACTGGCTCTAAACGAAACTATCTTCATCAATATGTTGTCCATGTATAACTGTATAAAAACCAGCAGCCACATAAAAATGCAGATACTACACTATAAGCAAACGACAAATGGAGAAACAAGCCATCCCACTCTTCTATAAGCACCAAAAAACAAACACCATATGCTTAACAGCAAAACTTATCAGCATTACGCCATCAGTATAAAACAGATTATTCCCCTTTCTATTTCTCCGAAATTGGTTATATTAAATGTTCAATCACTATACGGGTCTACGTCTTTGTGTTATATGCCATCTCTCAAGTTTGATCTTGAAAGAATTTAAGTAAAATAATTACATAACCTAGCAAAATGGCCATTCACATAAGCACTCATAATAAACAAAAACAGCAGCATGAAATTCAGGATAGTAGTACTTACCTCCATAATTGGAAACCAAGTGCACTCGTCAACTCAAAATTTAGCAAAATGGTTATAAACACAGCTACACTGCCTGCACAAACAGAATAGAATAGAACAAATCAGAAAAACTAACCCAGTTCGACAAAATCAATAATAACACCATACTCGGATAGGAGTACCAAATCGCATCAGTATAAAGCATACACTACTGTTAAATCAAACTATAAACGAAGCTATGGTATGAGAAAGAAAACAATACAACAGAAAATTCAAACAAAATCATAAACCCTAAACACCTAATCTTTAACCCCAATAAAATAAAATTGCCCCAAATTCATCAAATACTGGAAACCAGAAAACATAAGCAAAAAAAAAAATCAAAATCGCAGAAAATATAGAGTAACTGGATGATGGTGGGACAAGGAGTCAATTCTGCACTATCCAACGAGAAATTTGTGTTCTTTTGAACAGATTAAACAACAAAATTGCGGAACTGTGACCCAATTACTGAAAATTAACAGTAGAAAAAAGAGAGAAGGGAAATCAAGGAGCGGCACATACCGTTAACACCAGTTCTTCGACGGAGAGAATTTTCCGGCGAACACGGGCGGGGCAACCGTGCTGAAGGGCGTTCTCTCTCTCCAACCCTCTGTCGATATCTGTCTCTCAACACGGGTTCGAATTATAGGAAACTAAAAACGAAAACATAAATAAATAAAATAAATGCACCGTCATTATTTCCACATTGGGCTTACGAAACCAAACGCCGCATAATCGGGCCGGGTTAGGTTTGGATTTGGGTTTGGGTTTGGGTTTGGGCTTGGTAAAAAAAAAAATTATTTACGGCCTATTTTCTTTTTATGGAGTATTTAATTGTGAATGAAAATTTTTTTTTAAAAAAAGGTATATGTAGTTAGGAGTAACAAATTAAAAGAGTGTCTAACATTTAATTATTTTCTTTAATATTCTGTTAACTTGTCAACGTAGTTGGAAAAAAACAAAAGACCCATGCCTCCAACGGCAAATTTCCCCAATATAAAAGGTTGATAAGGAAAAATTTCTAATTCTTTTCAAAAACAAAATGACAAATAAGAAAAAGTCTTTTAGAAATCCAAAATAACGTCAAAAATTCAAGAAAATTCCCAAAAAAAAAATATTCAATAAAAATCCTATCATTGGCGGACACCCTTTTAATTATTATCTCTAACTTTCGATACCCTTTTTGAAATATTTTCTTTTTTTTTATGTATAGATCACAAAAAGGATAAAAAGGAAAAATGAACACCAATTAAGACAGTTTAACGAAAATAATCTCACATGTCACTTTGATTTAAAGTAATCCCATATACACTTTGTCTTGACAACATTGAACTAAAATATTAGCGAGGTTAACTCTCTTGACCCCAATGTTTAGCCACTCGATGCAACGATAGCTTCGCCGCCAACGACACTATCGTCTATCACCTGACTCCAATGTTCTGTCAAAAAGTGTCACTTGTTGTTTGTAAAGTATCACTTACAGTGTTAAATTATGGCTTATTGTTTAACAAAATTACAAAAGTATTATTGTTGAAAAGTATAATTGATCCTATATAAAACCGTTGTAAGATCACCCTATATACAGTTTAGTAAAAAGAAAGGAAAAAGAACAAAATGGAGTACAAGAAAAGAAGTAGAAGTCAATGTTGTTGAGTTTGTGTTGACTCTGCATAGTTCTAAGCTGTTGAAGATGATCATCAACAAGAACCCTATGATTCATTTTTAACATGTCTATAATAATGAACTGATGAATCCAGAATCTGTTTTAACATGTCACACATCCTCAATTCCTCATAGCTGAAATACAGAACTAATAAAGAGAGACCACTAGCCAGATGAAAGAATTTTTATTGCAATACTACAATATACTTGAGTGATTTGAGCTTAAATTACAAATATGAATATCATGGAATGAACAATCCCCCCTTAAAAAGAAAAAAAAAAGAAAAAAGAAAAAAAAAGAACTGTATAATGCTTTGTGTCAAAAAGAAGTGAACCCAACCCATCTCTAACACTGAGATTTAAGGGGCAGAGACATCCAATCAAGCCTATTGTCCTATAGGAAAGACCATGTTGTAGCAAACTTGACCCTGCAAAATCATGGTGGGTACTCATTTCCTTGCTAAGTTGCTTGCTGAATTTAGCTTTACCAAGAAAAATCCGAATGCCGAAAGCTCTA
The DNA here is from genome assembly GCA_030267885.1 of Mesembryanthemum crystallinum. NCBI lineage: Eukaryota > Viridiplantae > Streptophyta > Magnoliopsida > Caryophyllales > Aizoaceae > Mesembryanthemum > Mesembryanthemum crystallinum. The sequence continues at coordinate 13,639 of BSSO01000690.1, forward strand.
ACAATCCCAATTGTTAAGTTCAAATCTTGTCAAGATTTTCAGAAACAGTTTTCATCCTAGGCCGAATTTCAGGGTCACCCTCAGTGCAACCAAGAGCGATATGAAAAACTGCAAGGACTTCTTTCTTAGCATGCACTTCTTGTAACAACATAGGATCAACCATTTCTGATAATGGTTTCTCCTCTTCAAAACCCTTCTTCACCCACCTCACAAGGTCGTGGATCTCAGTAGAAGTTGAGGTTGTTGGTGAGGAATTTTCGGGTGACTTCCCAGTCAACAACTCCAGCAACACCACTCCAAATGAGTAAATGTCCCATTTTTGAGTAGGTCGAGTCCCAGGTATCCTAGCTTCTGGGGCGCGATAATTGTTGACTTTTTCTTGGTTATTAACTGACTTGATGTAGGGGAGTGCCCCTCCCATGAATCCACCCGAGGAGGAGGAAGGGTCGCTCCCTGTGATGCTAATCAATCGGTTAAGGCCAAAATCGGAAATGTAAGGTTGGAAATCGTTGTCAAGAAGGATGTTGGATGGCTTGATGTCTCCATGGACAAACTTCCTCGGACTGCATTCGTGGAGGTAGGCTAAACCTCGCGCTGTTCCTTTGGCGATTTTCAACCTTGTCGACCATGTTAGGCTTGTGGATGGTTGCCCTGTTCTTCCTGTTACAAGTAGAGGAAATCAGCACTCATATTGTTTTCTTAGGCAATTCATAGACTAAATATGTAGATGTTTTTTAATCAGTCAAGTTGTTACATCAACAATATTTACAGTTTAACAAGACAAACAAAGATCAGGACATAGATGGAGGAGATAAAAATGACTACTTAAAAGCTTGATCCGTGATCCAAGGGAGGCGAAAATATGATATTTATGATAGGTTCACAGATCTAAACAATCATTTTTCTGCTACATGTTTAGATTATTGAGTCTATAGATAACACTCATAACAGAAGCCAAAAAGTCCAAGCAATCAAAGCAGAAACTTGTTGTGATTATTAATTTGGTTAAACTAACATAAGCTACTGGTGGATATTCAACCACCCAGCAAAGAAAAGGAGGTCGAAAATCGACATCGTCGTAATTAAGGGGAAAAAAAAAGTAGAAAAAGAATTAGACAGGAATGTAGTGTAAGGTTGGAAGATAATATGTCCTATGTATTGTAGCACTATATAGTATTATGATAGTTTTTTAATTTTTTTTTTTTTTTTTTTTTTTTGACAAAGTTTAGTATAGTAGANGATGTTGATAGTTCTGGTTAGCTAGCTATGACAGTGTAGAAAATGAGGTGAATACTAGGAAGAGTGAGAATCTGAGCAGCCCTAAAAACCAAGATAGGGCAAGTTTTGTTTTCTACTTGCTTGCTACACAAATCAATATAAAACTATTCCAAAATAGTGATGGATCTACATCTAGAGAATGCTAGTACAATGTTATAGAAAAAAAAGTGGGGAATTGTGGCTTGATTACATGGCTTTTTCCATTAAGTAATTAAGTTGACTAATGATCTGCATTTCAAAATAATGCACTTTGAAACAGGACATCCAACGTGATGCAGATAAGCAAAAATTTCCAGGTAAAGCACATTGGATCCATTGACCTAAACCACTTGCAAGGAAGTCTACTGGTAGTATAAGGTTAGGTATTTGGTCATTTCAAACGAGTTTCTTTACACTGTATGATGTGGTTTTTCGTTGTAGAAGACACAAAACCAATACAAATGGGTTCAAACTCAGATCTCTAGTACCAGTTTGCCAAAATTTTAATTATTGGAGTATGTCGTGATTTAATCGTTACAAGTTTCAAGTCATACAAATGTGAAGTGATTCGCTTAAAAAAAACCTAGCTTTAATTTCAAATAATTGACCTTATTCCATTACGAATGAATCTAGTAAAATCTGAAATTAAAATCCCAACATGGTAAAAATTCCTACAATAATTGCACCAAGCAAACATTGTTCAACTTTCTCATCATGATTGAACAATTCACTCATTCAAGTTTTTACTCACACTGGACCACAACAACAACCACCCACCAAAAAAGCACTCACTGTGAGTTTGCGTATATCTGCAAACTGCAGGGTCGTACTTAATTACTCAATGACCTTTCCCACTATATTTGCTCCTATAGTAGTAGTTTCTAAAAAGGAGAAAAAAAAAATGGTACAAGGAAATTGAATGTTTGAGTTGCTATTTACTAATATGGGGTATCATGCTACCAACAGCCATTAGTTGGCCATAAATGAAATCCCCCACCAAATGGGGGCTACAATGTCCTACACATTTAGGCCATTGTGTTGTGGTTTTAATTTTCTTGTACATTCCCATCATACATGGGTCATTGATGTATATGCATTAAGAGGTATGGCCAAAGGAGAAATTGAGGTTAAGAGGGTCCAAGTATATGTAATTATAGGCAGTCGTATTTAATGTAACGATGTCTTAACCAGATCACTATTAGAGTAAAATGATGGAAAACAATGAAAAGTACATGATATATCATGCTATTTAATCAAATGACTATTGATGTAGCGTTGTGACCCCTTAATTTAATGAGGAAAATGACAAAATAATGAAAAAACCCAATACGCAACACCACTTAACCAAATGACTATTAAGGTAACATGATGACCCCAGCTTTGCTATTCACCACGTTATTTAATGAAATGACTATTAATGTAACGCTTAAACCTCTACTTCAATGAGGAAAATGACATAAAATTATCCCGATATATCACGTCATCTAACTCAACTGCCATGTTGTAAGTCTTCTCTCCCTATTTACAAGGAAAGCATCAACTAAAACTCTTATACTCCTACAGATTTTAGTCTTTCGCTACAAGAATGCAATCCTCTAGAATGTGATTTTGATTAATCACCTTCTAAGTTGAATAATAAATACAAGATTTTAGGTACATAACCACTCTAAACATGAATGACTAGCAAAAGATCCCATTAACAATGTGGATCCCACCCAAATGATAAATAATTGTATTACTAACCCCTGCATTTGGCATCATATGAACAGCAAATATTTAACGTGCTAAAAATGCCAGACATAACCCTATATAGCTCTCAATTAAATACTCCACAGTTGTATACTGAACTGAACACTTTCACACTATACTACTACTCCACTATTACTAGTAGCTTGTGTTTGTGGATTTTGGTCAAGATACCCTAAACCTTTGTGTCTTTTTACAGTCACAAGTATCATATGGCATGTACCTAAAGGACAAGCTCCTTTTGGTACTCAATGCTGATCTTTTGCATTATTTTAGCTTGTGTTTGTGTTTTGAACAATTTCTGACTACTATTGTATGTAGATCTAAGGCTGAGATTATGTCCTATGACAGTATGTATTAGTCCTCTTCACCTCATAGTATGTCCTAAACCAGTGACATGAGTACCGCTTTGCAGCCGATAATGCAACGACATGTAGAATATATGGTCTATTAGTTAGGGACTGCAAATGACGTGATGGTACCGAACCATACAATCATGTACTCCACATCTTAGTCAATTGTGGATCGTTGAGACAAAAAAACGCATGGGGAATAATGCAGGCAAATGAACTAAAAACAAGAAGCTAATGACAAAAACTGACCTCTAAGAGCATTAGCAAGGTTGCCATTGGAGATGAAATCAGAAATAAGCAACTTCTCATCAGGAGCCCAATAATAAGCCCTCAACTTAACCACATTAGGATGCTTCACTTTCCCAATTGCTTGAATCTCAGCAGCAAACTCCTTATACCTCTGCTGATCACCACCTTCCCCGAGCCGCCTCACTGCCACCGGCACCCCTGTTCCGAGCACCACCTTGTACACTATCCCCAACCCACTCTTCCCAAGAACATAAGCTGATGCTCTCAGCAGCTCATCCAGCTCGATCGCAAACCCTTTCTCGATCGCCACCAGCTCCCCTTCCCCATCCCTACCGGAACTCCCCTTCTCTGAGGTGCTCTCCGATACATCCCCATTCCCGGGAGCGCCCCGCAAGCAAGCGCAGAATCGAAATCCTTGCGTTTTCCCGCCCAGTTTGGTGGTCCTCCCCGCACAGCTACACCAGTTGGAGTGGTCCTTCTTCTTCCAGTACAGGTAGATAAGGACCAATCCAACTAGTGCGACCACTGCGGCGTCGGCCACCGATATCAGGAGGATCAGCCCCGGGCTAAGTCCCTTTTTCCCTACCCCGCTCCCCCTGCCTTTAGCCGACGCCGCAGTGGGCGGAGAAGATGTCCCATTATTATTAGTATTATTATTATTACAATCTTTGTTCAATGGGAACCCGCACAAATGCGGGTTCCCAAGAAACGCGGTGGGCCCCTGATTGGCGAACGACCCCGTCTGGGGAATCTCCCCAGACAGGTCGTTCCCTCTCAGGTCGAAGCTCACCGTCATGGGGAGATTCCCTAGCGATTTCGGAATCTCCCCATTCAAATGATTGAAAGACAAATTCAAAGTCCCTGATAACGACTGTAACTCACCGAGATCCTCAGGAATCACTCCTTTGAGCTTATTAGACGACAAATCGAGCTGAACCAAATTCACCAGCTGCGACCAAATCCCCTTCGGAATCTCACCGGAGAACTGATTCCTCGCGAGGATCAGCCGTTGGAGCTGCTTGCAGTTCCGCAAGACCTTAGGAATGTCACCGGAGAGAGAATTCTGCGAAATGTCGAGGTTTTGCAGGCGAGGGAGAGAACAGAGTGAAGGAGGGAGAGAGCCAGAGAGGTTGTTTGAGTACAGAAAAATGGAGTGGAGAGAAGTGGCATTGAAGATTTGATCAGGGATGGAGCCATAGAAGAAGTTGTTGTGGAGATTGAGACGACGGAGATAAGTCAAGGAGCCGAGCTCGGAAGGGATGTAGCCATGGAGGTTGCGGCCAGCGAGGGAGAGACCGACGACACGGGTGGTGAGACGGTCGCACGAGACTCCCGTCCAGCGGCAGGGGTCGGAGGAGTTGGGGTCCCAGTCGGAGAAAGCGGAGCCGGAGTCGGAGTCGGAGGGAGAGTGGATGGCGGATTTGAGGGAGAGGAGGGAGAGGCCGTCCGGGGAGAGAGAGTGGATGAAGGCGGCGCAGTGGAGGAGAGAGAAGAGGAGTATTTGGAGCTTCATTGTTGTTGTTGTTGTTGTTGTTGTTAATGGTGGTGGTGTGTCAATGGTGAGTTAAGGGGAAAAATGGGGGTGTGATGGAATGAGTGAATGTTGGGAGTGAGACGGTTGTAGGGTGAGGGGGTGGGTTGGTTATTAATGAGACGAGAGTGATGTGTGGATTTGAGATTACAAGTGGGATCCACTTCCCGCCAAGAGGGAAAGAAATGAAGAACTCACTCCATAACGGGAGGGAAGGGAGTAGAAGGGAAGCAAACTTTTGTTTTGATTACAAGATTAGAACTAATAATCACAATCACAATCCTTGAGGGGGGAAACAAAATAATGAACATTTTTATATTTTGGTGTCTCACATACGGTCTCGGATATTCGACGAATAAATTCATCATCATCTTTAATTTCAAGATACTTAAAATTGATCCCATGCCCCAACTTTGTGAGGTAGTTTTTAGTAATTCATCATCTTGTCAATCTATGTGTTGATGGGCTTATGGTTTGACAGTCCAATAATCAAGTTATTCATGGGTTAATAAGAATACTGAAAATACTTACTCCACCTAAGGAGTTTACCCTGAACCTCATAGCACTTAAAAAGAATTTTACAGTTTTACTTAATATTATTACTACTAGTTAATTTATAGTTTATACTTTGTCATTTATTGATGATCTAAGAGAAACATTCCCCTTCATCTCATCTTGCTGTTTTAAATATACTTCTCTCTAAAGTAGATATAAAAATGGCTGGCTCAAACTTGAAGATAGAATTTCATTTCTCTTAAGTGACAAACATGATTGATAACTATTCTTATTACTCTTTCCATTATAAGACAAGTTAAAAACAATACTTTTTTCCCTAACTATTAACATTGTGCAATAAAAAAATGTCATTTGATAGCTAAGTGATAAAAAATATCTCTATCTATGCAAAGAAGGGCTTGTGCTACTGAATTTCACCACTCAATAATTAACTAGAGTTATTGAAATTGTCTTAGCTAAATTGAGAGTGAACACCATTTAAGAAGGATGTCAAGGACCACATTATATTAATTGATGGACCACCTTTCTCAAATTGGAACAACAACAAATGAATATCTTCTTTTCAACTTCATCAAAGAATTCAATCCCATTATATGATTTGATGTTGCAAGGTCATGAATAAATACAAATATCAATGATAAATATTGGCAATTAGCAATAACAACCGACAAGCATACTACCAAACTAATATTTTTCGTTTTGTGTGGACGTGCAAAGTTGAATTCTTCAGATGTATATATATAATGAGATAAAGCTAACTCTACGAAAATTCTATTTCTAATTCATACATTCTCATATGCTATTTCAAATGAATCGCTATTCACCTTTAGTAAATATATACGTTATCTTCATATCTATGTCGACGAGTCATTTAGTAAACCTGTCATGTAGTCAAATTATGATTCGATAGTCGATAATGATACTCCGAATAATAAGTTTAGTGATAGTAACCCATGTAGCCAATCCAACTTAGCAAAAACTCAATGATAAGCCAATTGTTGTTATTATAAATTAAGGAAACTCATTAGGGTTGTTGTCTAACTACCAAACTAAATCTAACCCCTTATCATAAGCCTGTCTTTTCAGTGTATCATTTTAGCAATTAGGAGTATATACTAATATATGTGTGGTCAGAAATGGATTATAAGCTAAAGTTTACTGCTATTTTAATTTAATACTATTTAATAATGTTAAGTGGAAATGAAGAGTACTAGAGTAGGATATGATTATAATTGGATAGATCAGACAATCATGAAATCATGCTTAGAAGCTAACGAAACAAGAGAGAGATAGATCTAGAAAGAGAGAGGGGCATGTTCTTTCCAGGTTGTAAGTATGTTTTTGACATTCTCAATGTTTCCTTTCATTTAGTATAAAATGAAGCTTATACTACTTGGAATTTGAGAATTAATTCATATATTATATATACAATTAACATAATATGTTTATACTTTGTAATTAATGGACATGTGATGATCCTATGGCATCTAATCTTTGGAGTATATTACTTAATCTTAAATGTATATATCATACTTGCATGCATGGTGATTAAGAAAATGTAAGCGGGTGCTAAGCACGTTTGGGTAGATTAAAAATCTATAAATCAAAGACAAATGAGGTAGATTAGTGAAGAAGCATATGATAGAATTAAAAACAAGTAAGGTGAGTAATTACCAATAATTAATAATGAATAATCATCACTATAGCCCGATAAATTTGATATATGAAAGTATTTTTAAATATTTATGAACCAAAGAAACAATTATTTTATTCTAAAAGACTAAAAGAAAAAAAGTATGTCTTCTTTCTTACTCAAGAGTTGTTTGTACTACGATTGCAAGCAATCAAGACTATAGTTATTAGCACCCAACATCCACCACAAACACAGCAACAAAATTCAACACCATAATTTGTTTGTTCATTAGAAATGATGACCTAATCGCCGCCTATAAACTACTCCTTATTAAAGTAATCAAAGCCAACCCCCAATTACTAAAACAATACTTTCGCCTTTTCTCAGGCAATGAAATTTCTGTAGTGTGTAACGAGTAACATCGTTTGTAGAGACATAAGGCTACATTTGGTAAAACTAGCGGTGAAAAGCAGTTGACAGTTGAATGACGGTATCAAAGTAGTAAATCAATAGCTGAAAATTGCTATGGAACAATAACATACTTACTACAGTAGTTATTTTGCTAGCTGAAGAAAGCTTATAGCCTTAGATTCTCAAAACTAATTATGAAAGCTCATTGTTGTAGTTGTATTGGAATCAATCTAAAAATTTGCTCGGTAGCTAATAAGTGAAACACCAGCTGCAAAATGATAAGGTAGCTGAAGTTGAAAAATTGTCAAACATGACCTAAGACTCGAACCCGGATGAATTCCTGAAAAATAGTGGGTATAATACTGCACTACCCACCTCAAACCCTACTAAAACAATCAAGGATTAGAATTGTTTTTTAAATGGTTTTTTTTATCATAAGCCACATTATTTCAATTATTCTTGTACGACGGTATGAGGTCTGATACTTGAGAAGAAAAATGTAGAAAATAATACCACCAAGTACCACATTTTTCTCTTTCAAGCACGAGGCTTCATAGACGAGACTGCTTCACACAAGTTTTTGTGCATTTGACTTGAAAAAGACAGAAACAGATCTTTGTAGAATCAAGGGGCACAAGGAAAATAGTATAGAATAAAGCAGCATCCCAATGAGTCAACTTTCACTAAAAAATACTCCTGGAGAACCATAAAGATCAACTCGTTTTGGGTCACTACGCACAGAGGCAGTTACAAGGTCCAAACATTGCCATTAAGGTACAATGAACTTACAACTGATTTTCTGGTATGAACACATGAAAATCATCAGGGGTTTCTCCTCATTCTTGCAGCATCCATCATTTCCGCGCTTTGCTGCAACAGAGTTAAACGCAACCTTTCAACACACAGCGGTTTAAGCTCCAGCTACTTCAACCATATCCTCCTCTACCACAGCTGGCGCAACTGGGTGATATTTGTAGTGGAGTTCACCGACATCATCACCAGACAGCTTCTTCCATCCATCTGGCCCAACATAATAAACTGGAAAACAGAGAGCGGAATCAGAATTAAGCATTACCAAACATTGATGTTCAGAAGCATGTACGCATGTGCATGAAAGATAGAGAGTACATACCACTAGCAACACCACCACTAGCTCCATCACGGAATGTAGCATGGTAAATAGCTCGTCTAGCTAACTCCGCGGCTTCATCAATCGACATATCATATTTGTACCTGGAACAGAATGAATTGTAATGTCACAAGGCAAAATATGGTAGAGCTAATTTAACTGGGATTCTCACGAGTTTACAGCATATCTAACATAGGTAAGAAAACACAATAAAGTGCAGAGTGAAGACTACAATAGATGGACAGATCCCTGAGCAGAAGAGCAGACCAAAGAACAAAACCAAAATCGCACAACAAAATTTCTGATACATTACACCAAATATTCCACAAAACCGGTTTTTAATAAAACAAGAATTCTCAAAATGCATGTGAGTCTATGTATGTGAGTCTTTACTCAGTACTCTTGAGAATTCTCAAAACAGGAACTCGTCCGCCACTCCGTAGTTAATCCAAACTCACACCAATGGAAATTCAATTTACACACAAAAAATATCAAACCAACATAATTGACAAGTGAGTCTATGCTGCAAGGAATGAACACGAGAAATGGAAATGCAGAAATGAGGGAATGCAGAAATGACTAAATGAGGGAATGCAGAACACCAAAACTTTTAAAAGATGGAAATTTTAAAACTCAAATGAATATTGATAATTCTATTTTACCTTACAAACCTAAAATATTCCAATCATTCTTTCTAATAATAGAAATAATATAGCAATAGTTAGTTGCGCAATGTATATTCATTTATTTTCGGCCAATGGGATAACTGGATTCTATAAGATTGATAATAGTGACTTATTCACCGCCAAAAGAGACCTAGGTGGAAAGAAAAGGTAATTATGGGAATTCTAGAGATCCATAAGAACTAAAATTTTCCACAAGTTTCCGGCCGATCTACTAAAAGAGGAAACATAACCTTCAGGAGAGAATCTATTCAAACGTGTAAAGGACTATGGGAAACACAAAGAAAGAAACACCTTCCACCATGGACTCCAGATAATAACCTTCAACCTATGTGATATGGACTCAGCTACAAGTATCCAATAAACCTACACGTGTTACGAGTGGGAACACGGATAAGTAATACCTTACACTAATTTCCAGGAGAGGAACAATTGGCAATAGCTAGTACATATAAAAGGAAAAAACACTTCCAACTACAACACGTGGCAAATGTACACACCCTGTCTAATGCTTCAACTCCAACATATAAATAAATAAATGCTTCGACTATTGCAATGACACCTTTGTGTGCTCATCTCCTCTAATAGTCCAATTCCCGTATATGGGAGGGGAGGGCTGTGTTAGATAGCCAAAAGTGAGCTTCACACTTGGTCAGAGTTTCATACGGATTACTTTGGATTTGCCTAAGATTTTGGAATTCAATTATCCCTATATTTCTATATATTAGTTCACCAGAACACTACCCCTGCAGTTTGCCCTATAGAGGATAGGTTTGTTGGTTGCAATTATACATGCATGACGCATCTATAATATTCCAGACTTATGAGTTAAGATTGAGAAAAGAGGAGGAGAAATTCAACAGGAAGGAGTAAGCTGATAATGAGACTTGCATCAGATGTGGGAGGTGCCAGTATGATAAACTGGGATCTCACTATTGCTTCATACCTTCGCAATTTGGCAGACTTTTTTACATCTATAAGGAATTTGTAATGATACTGTCCATATTCGAGGAAATACAGGGATGTAAAATCTCCCAACCAGAGGTTCACATATCACTTCTTTAGCAATCAAAGAATAACACAGAAAAAGAATATTAGAACAACCCAGAAGAAATGCAGGCAAAAAAGCGTACCCATTATCAAGCACACCATAAGCATATGGTGAACCAGATCCAACAGAGAATCGCATCCCTTTGAGCCTTCCTCCTTCACTGTCCACATAATAGAGACCAGGACCCTAAAAACACATTAACAATTACATATTGTAATGGCCAAACCTAATAGGTAATTAGGTACCAGCAACGGGAGATAAAGAATTGATTGTGTACCGTTTCATCCCATCCAGCAATCATGGTACCAACCGAAAGGCCCATGCCTCTGTAGCTATACAAAATGTTTGCCAGTAATTTTGAAGCTCCCGTTACAGAGATTCTTCGCTTGTTTGCCAGTTCATGTAGCCTACACTGAGGATCCACAGAACACCTATCATTAGCTCATACGTATTTAGGGTATCAAACAACTAGCATGGCGTCAAGTAATAAAAAAAAGCGGCACTTAAAGAGTGCAGCAAGGTGCATGGAAAGTCACAAATCACACATTTAAGATTAGCTGGCAAGAAGCCTTCCACCACAACTCACGAGTCACGACCCCTTCACCCATCTATAGGATATAAACTCTTCCAATGGATAGGTTCCTACAGTGAACAACCAAATCCTGGAACCTCATCACTTTTCATGATCAAAGTACATGAGGACTAGCCCATAATCAATAAGGTATTCATGAAAAATACTGTCATGGAAAATACCGTAATTACCTATCCTGTCATATTCACAGTAAGTTACCAAAGATAGATGAAGAAATCCCTTCGCCCATTCTATAGGTTATAAACTCTTCCAATGGATAGGTTCCTACAGCGAACAACCGAATCCTCAAACCTCTTAACATTTCATGATTGTATAAAATGGGATTAGTCCATCAACAATAAGCCATCCATGAAAAATACCATAACAACCTATCCTATCATATTTTCAGTAACTTACTAAAGAAAGATGAAGGAATCCACAAGTTGCCACAAAATTCTTTCAGTCCATGTTGCCCCAAAAAAAAAAAAAAGAAAATTAAAAGGGGGCAAGGGCAACAAAAGAAATAAAAGACTATACCACCACCCACAATAATTTCAGCTCTTTTGTACAGGAAATTGCCCATTTTCTCTTTCAAAAAGCAAAGGACATCGTATTGTTTCACTAGTTTTGTTTATTAACGACTTCCTGACATCAAGAGCCTTCAGAATTCATAGTGGCAGACCGATTGACTAGAAGAATGTTCTGTTTTGCATAAATTTAAGTATATTTTTCCTCACCATCATAAGCCATTTTCATTCTTCAAACATGAATTTTTTTTCAAAAGAAAGCTATAATAACAAGATAGTTCATAGTACATGGTTACCTTGATGCCCAAGTTACGGTGCCAAAACTGGCAGTCAGCAGCTCCACCAGCCATTGTGCCAAGCATATATGGATTGATCTCAATAATTTTCTTCACAGATTGAGATGCTGGAAACAGTTCAAATGTGAGCGGTATTGAAGGGTACAACAGAGAACAATCAAGGAAGAATCAATGCAAACAAAAACATAAACAACCTTCATGGCAAAAAAGTGGCAATCTTCAATGTTAAGATTACAGTTCTAGACAGCAACTGATGTCACAATGCAGGAAAAATATCACCAGAATTGCTGATGCCACAATGCACCATTTTAATCAGAACAAGCTTGGTCGAATATGACAGCAAACAAAAAGTAGGTCCAAAAGTTTGATAATTATTACTCCAAGGGATTCTTAGTGGGCAACTAGGTCCAAAGAAAGTGATCTCAATTCTCCCTTCGGAGACCTATTCGCAAAGGGATTGAGTAGACAGTATATTGTAGAAAGTCTGAGTCCTTCCACAAAGCAACTATGTCCATCCCTTAAGTTTGATACGACCCTTCAACACATTAATAGACAAAATATATCAAACTCCTAAAAGTATTAAGGTCCACACTTTTAGACTATAGCTAATCTTTTTTCTCCATCTAGAGGTGGCAATGTTTTTCCAATTAAATCATCCGGAAGATGCTTCTCACAGCCTACTCTAATACAACAACCTCTTCAAGAGAACTACTAAGACCACAAAAATTAGTAAGTCATAACAGGAAGCAGCAAGTTTACACATGAGTCATTATTTATTTCATGACTGGACACTACTCATAAAATCATAGAGGATGTGACTTCAGATTAACAATAACTACGCATTTGTTCAATATTAATCATGTGTTGCAAATACAGCATAATGCAGCATAATTTCCCTCCCCCTTTTTTCTTTCTTCTTTCTTCTTTTTTCATGTAAAACTTCAGCCACCATCACTACCCAGACCCACTCAGTATAGAAAGCCATTAGGAAAAGGTTATGTGAGAACATACATATATATCCCCCCATGCTGGCTCTGGAATCTGCGGCAACCATGACACCTTCTTTGAAGATAAAAGCAAGAGTGGTTGTCCCCCTTGCCGGCTTCACCATCTGTATGGCCTCTTTCAGAAATCCATCAAACTGGAGAAAACATGGAAATACATTTTTCAAGTTAACAGAAACTCAGTTATACATCAAACAAAACAGTGCAACGTAAAAAATACAACAGGAACTTACATCAACAGCACCAGGAAGCTCAAATGATGGGGTCAATTGCAAGCCATCAGCCAAACCCCCAAAAAGAGGAGCAGTTGTTTCAAGACCACTTGTGTCAAGCTTCATATTGTTTGCCTGCAATTAAATGGAATGTGGGGTAAATAAACTCCATTAAATAAAAGTCTCAAAAGCAACACAAACATCCCTTTATTTATTTTTTCCAGGCTATTTAGATGAACTAGGTCAGGAGGAAGGTAAACCTTTGCCTTTCCTTTGTTTATAAGCCTCATATGAAAGTATAATATTCACCCATATACCACAAAAGGAATACTTTCAACTATCTATGCAAGTACCCCTTTCTCGGGGACTTCTTCCACGACAACTGCTAAATGGTGGACGTAGAAACATTATCAGTTTGGTATCAGTTTGGTCAACCAAACTCTATTCGGTTGGAACCAAAGTGTCTTTGGCTTCAACCAAACTTGTTTAATGATACACATGAAACAATCAAAATTAAGAGTAAATGGACACATTAAGATTTATTCAAATAAATCTAGCGGTGTAGACTAAAAGTTTCAATAGCTACCACTTAGTAGTGGCCATTGTAAAATGTCCCCCACTTTCTCTCCGACTCTCCCCCATTAATCTTATCCTTGCTAAAAATTCGCGAACAAGGACAAAAAATCATCCTTCCAACTCTTTCTCCTCTTCCCTTCTCCTCCGTTACCCTCCCTCTTTCTCTCAGTTCTCTGCACTTATATCTACCAACCCACCAACAGAAGGGGAATAAAAACCCTTAATAAGGATTAGAAACAAAATCGACTAGAACTTAAATCAACCAGAAAACTTCTTAAACATTCACAATTCAATGCGCTACTCTATTTGCTCATTAAGCATAAGATGACATCATTCATACACTTCAACACCCCGAGTGCAGAAGCTAAACGATAAAAGGTAGTTCTTACATCCAAAATCAGCAATGGTTAGGTTTCTCCAGAACACAAACGAGGAAAGAGAACACTCACAAATGCAATCAAAAACAGCCTCAATCGAAAGATATACAATACCACGAAATATAGAACGCCCAAATTAACACTAAAAGACAAAAATTCATACTAGAAAAACTATTTGAGGTTTAAATCCGAAAGCAAATCCCTACACAATCAAAACCAGTAAAATAATTGACTGATGAAAGCATCAAAATATCAGATATGTAACACTAACAATTATCTAGTTCACTCATGCGCTTAACCTAATTAGCCAACAACAAAGAAAAAAAAAAAAAAGCAACTACTCACAAATAAACGAAGATCGCAAAGAAGAAACTTTCACATCAGAAAACTTTGAAATTGCGAATTTGAACAAATGCTAAGCGAATCATTGCAGAAGACAATTAAACCTAATTTGATTGTTGAGTAGAAATTTACGTAGATTGAGGTGTGAGGAGCATACCTTCTTCAGTTGTTCAGCAGATCCTTAAGAGAGAGAAAGATGCGAGAGAAAGTGAGGAGAGAGAATTTTAAAGAGAGGTTTCTTGCCCAAGAGACTATCGCAAAAAGTAAGGACTTTAATGGGATGGGAGAATTTTATTTAATGGGCCTTTCAACTTTATAAGGCTTGCCACTATTTGGGCCAGTTTTTACCATTTTGCAAATGGACCTACTGCTAGTTGGGCCCATATTCTGCTATTTCAGCTCAAAATTGCTCTTTTTTTTTTTTTTTATATAATCTCATCAAATTTGCTTGGTATTGTCAATTGTGTTTGCTAATTGCTGGTTAGTGTTATCGGATGCACACATAACCCACAAGTACGTACAACGCACACTTACACGGCATGTAGAGTGGGTGTGCAGCAGGTGGGTGTGTGTATAACATGTGTCGATATGGGTTAGTAGACGTTAGTTATGGTCATGTATACATATATATTGGTGTGGAGCATCGTACTTAGGGAATGATTAAGGGAAGAACGATGGTAATATATAAGAATGGTATTGCGTCGTTCCAGATTTGGTCCATTTATTTATTTTGATCAAAGATTTGGTCCATTTAAGCTCAAGGCTCAAATTAATTTTAAATTCTGGTGTTTGCAAATTAAATTCACTACAGCACAAAAAGTTTTGAACCTCCACCTAATTTCTAATTTTAGTGGATCTGGCAAGTTTTATATTACTCATCTGAGAAATATAGAGTGGAAAAAAAAAAAAAAAGAAAACAAATATGTTCATCAATGTTTAGTTTTTGTTGTATTTTAGGTTGGTGATGGTTGAATTACAAGAGAAAAAAAAAGTGCAAAATCGAAAAAAGAACAAATGTGCTGGCTATGGGGTTCGAACCCATGCGCACTTATGTGCAGAAGATCTTAAGTCTTCCCCCTTAACCTCTCGGGCAAACCAGCTGATATGCATATTTCATGATATTTTTAACTAAAATTCAATATCTTTCATAGAACTTCGCGCTAAGCACTACATATGGCAAAAAAAATTCCAACGAAATTTTTTTTTTTTTTTTTTTTTTTTAGTGTTTCCATGGTAGTAAAATTTTGATTGCATTTAATCACTCATCAACCATGGGCAAGACTCGAAAGCCTGTTTATTTTTTATTTTTTTGCTGTAAAGATATAGTAATTTTTTTTTATTTTTTTGGAAATGTATAATAGTAACTTTATACATTAGATATACTTTTTGTAGTACTACTAAATTTTATAGTGAGGTTCTTTTCATGAAAGTTAAGAATAATGGTAAATCACACTCTACACAGTCTAGCGTCCTATATACTTCCATAACTCCATCATTAATGGATATTCAAATCATATACTCCCTCTGTCCCGGAATTAGCTTTCAAAAACTAGGAGGGAACAAAATTTTAAGTGAGTGTTTTTAGACAAATTTACCCTTGTAGTAATAGAATGAATAAAAAATAAAAGGGGAATTTTATGTGAGAGATTAAAATAATAGAAAGAGTGAGAGTGAGAGTGATTGGAGAGAGAGTGTGTGATTGGAGAGAGAGTGTACTTTTTAATTGTATTTGTGAGTTAGTGGAGGGGTATAATAGAAAAGTTAT
>BSSO01000691.1:0-29865 GCA_030267885.1 Mesembryanthemum crystallinum
CTCCATGTCTTGCTCTTCTTCTCTTTCCTCCTTCTAGATAACTCCCAAAACCTCCCAAAATCCATGGAATGGCAACTCAAGTGAGTTGCATTTTGCTTCTCCATGTGCAAGCTTTCTCCCTCTCTCTCACTCTCTTTCCTCCCTTATGTCCCTCTCTCTATCTCTCACATTCCTTTAGTTTAGTATTTACCCAAAATGGAAAGTTAAATTTCCCAATAGATTGTATCCATTCACAATCATGAGCTCTCACATGCTTCCCTTCTCTCTCTCTCTCTCTCTCTCTCTCTCTCTCTCTCTCTCTCTCTCTCTACTTCCCTTCACTCTTTTCTTCTCAAATTCTGTTGGTTAGATTAGAAAGTATGTTAGCTTTTTAGGCCTAGATTAGTATAATATTCCCATGCTTTATTAGCTAGATTAGGGTAAAGTGATACTAGGTTTGCATGGGTAGTTTTTAGGGTTCAATTCCCCTCTTTCTCCCCCTATTCTACGTGTGCATGCATGTGTGTATGTATGGGTGCATTGCACCATACAAATGTATAGGTTAGTGGTTGTGTTACTTAGATAAAGTTTAGGTAATTAGTGGGTCATTAGTTAAATAGTGTTAGTAGTGTTAGTGGGTAGTGTTAGAAACTAATGGAATCAAATTTTAACTAGGTAATTTAGCTAGCTAGGCAAAATGATTTATACGTGTATTAGTACATGGTGTATATGTAGGTGTATACGTGTGTATATGTATGTGTATGAAGGTTAATTTTAATTAAGCAAAAAGTTAATAGAGGTTAATTAGACTAATTAAGCTAGATTAGAAGGGTTAAAAATCCGATGTGTTACACAAAACTAAGGGATTTTCTTTTCTCAAGTATAAATTTTGCTTTTGATAATTAATACTTGGCACAACTGATACCAAGCTCCACAATTTGTTAGCGGTTTTCGTTTTGTTCCCATTCAAATCTTTGTTATACTATAAAGATTGAGGTTGTTAAAAATCAAAGAAATAGCCGAATAGGTGGGATAGTTAACTGGACCAGAGCATGAGTGAGGTGCAAAATGGAATTTAGTGTCCTATAATGAGGTGTAAGCTAGATCGAGGAGAAAGACAAATGTAATGGGTGCAAAATTTGAAAGTTTGCCAGTGATAGAATCGATGTTCATGAAAGAAAAGAGGATGGGAAGGTCTCCTTCTGCCATTGTTGAGGATGACAGGGAAAGGTAGAGAAAGACAGAGTGTATGAAAACATATGAAATCACCCTTAAAAAGCATATGAAGTCACCCCCCCTATTATTATCTGAGTCACCTATTAATTGTTATCTGAGTCACCCCAGCATAGCATATGGAGTCACTCTTACAAAGAATATAGAGTCATCCTTTAATTATTATCCGAGTCACATCTGCAAAACATATGAAGTCATCCCAAAATATTATTCGAGTCACATGTACAGGCATAATGAGTCTCTCATAAGAAATTTTTGGAGTTAGCCCTAGCTATTGTCTGAGTTACCCTTGCAAAGTTTTTGGAGTCACCCTTATAAAGTATATGGAGTCACCCTACAAAGCATATGGAGTTACCCTACAAAGCATATGGAGTTACCCCCAATAATTATCCTAGTCACTTTAAAAATCATATGGAGTCACCCCCAATAATTATCTGAGTCACTCTTACAAAGCATATGGAGTCATAATTACAAAACATACCGAGTCATCCTACAAAGCATATAGAGTAATTCCTAATAATTAATCAAGTCACCTTACAAAGCATATGTAGTCATCCCAATAATTATACGAGTCACCCTTACAAAGCATATGGAGTCACCCTTATAAAGCACATAGAATCCACCCCACAACGTATATAGAATTACCCCTAATAACTATCCGAATCACCTTTACCTAGCATATCAGTTATCACCAAAAAACTCCAAGTCACTCTTAAAAAGTATAATAAGTCACATGCAATGCAAGTATTGTCCAAGTCACTCTTTTAAAATGCATGCAATCTCCCCTAAATATTATGGAGTCACATTTATCAAATATTTTGAGTCATCTCCACAAAGCATATTGAGTCACAAATAGGTTAAGCAACCTCCATAAAGAAAATAATTTCAATACTCCATGAATTTTATATTATGATTTTTAAGAGTCAAAACGGCTTTAAAAAAGAAATAGGAATAGAAAGAAATGTTAGGCCTTCATCGTATGTAGCTTCTAGCTCTATGAACTACCACATGTTAATATGAATAAATAGAACTCCAGCAAAACAAGCTTTCATTGTCAAAAAAAAAAAAAAAGCAAGGCATGCTTTATCACATAGGCCTCACATTAATAATGAATACTAGCAAATTGATTTTAGACAGGAATCACCCATAATGCTCTACTTTTAAGCTTCCGCTCAAGCGTGACCAAATTCCAGAATCCTTAATTGACCTTTGATCACTACTTTAAGCCAATTACGAAACTAAGCAGGAAAAAACCAAGTCCACAAATCGTGTCATGCATGCTAATGACGCTTACTGAGCATTGAGTACTGGATACAAAGATAAGCTCTTTTCTTTTATCCCATAATTTGATCACATGTAGGCCTTCATTATCGTGCTCTGTTTCACATTTGGCAACGAGCAGAGTTTAAGCACATGCAATGATGCAATTAAGAAGAAAAAAAAAATGATGATAACATCCTAGATCCTAACAATCATCCAAATTGGTAGATTGAACTATTTACAATTAAAAATTACAATTTCCATTTGGGTTAACATATAATTGATACGATAAATACTGACACTTGCTCGACAGAGACTTGAATCGAGGTCTATAAATGTCTGCCGCTACACCACATCAAGGAGACTTTGAAGTGAGAGAGATGAAGAGATCAGTAGAGAGATATTGGCTCTGAGCTACGTGATGTACCCAAGCTCATCCTCCATGGCGGTGGAGTGGAGTATGCAAGAGAGATGAGGAGAGACAAACAAAGATATCGAGAGGGAGAGAGAAGGAAAAGGGATTGCAAAAGATTCATGGGAAAGAAAAATGAAAATGAGCGAATTTTGGGTATACCATACATAGTGAAGAAATACAAAGGGAAAGACAACTTAAAGTTAAAAAACAAGATCCATGTTTAAGCCATAAGATCTACTTAATTCCACGATTGAGATATATTGAGCTTTGACAAAAATACACCTAGGTGTACTGAGGTTTGATTAAATATAATGAGGTATACCAAAAACGAAACCATGGTGTTACACATAATTCCGGCAACCGGAGTGACGAAATGACCATTATACTCCTTGTATTATGTGTTAAAAGAAGCAGTAGTTTATAAAAAAAATTGATAAAAAAAGTTAACAAAATTAGGTGCCTTTTCATTAAGGTAACTTTGTATTATGTGTGAAAAGGAAAAAAAAATGAAATTAAAAAAAATTAGGTGATTTTCATTAAGGAATACAAAGGGTATTTATGTCCATTTATCTTGATAATTAGTTATCAGATCTGTATTTAGGTGACATGTCATTATCCGGTCACCTAAATATGGCCGCAGTATACCTTAGTGAAATTATTTTCAAAATTTGTATACCTCATTGTATTTAACCAAACCTCGGTATACCTTGGTGTAATTTTGCCAAACCTCAGTATACCTAAGTCAAAATTTTCCTATATTATAATAAAATGATATGATATGATATGATTAGTCATTAAACCATGAATTCGATGAAGAACTTCGACGAAGAGAGATGGAGAGGGAAAATGGAGGGAGTAAAGAAATGAAGGACTAGGGGAATTCTAGTATTTTTACAAGTTTTTTAAAGTTTAAGTGTCGTAAGATCTTATAAAAGCAATAATGTCAAGCCCTTGGGTATGAAAATTAAATTTTAAAAGTATAAGATACCACCAACATCTTGAAAAATATTGGCATTTCATCACATTTCACGAATACGTAGTAAATTTCCATTAAACAAAAGAGCTCACAAGCCAAAATTGTCACATAACTACTTATTTGCCAATGAATGGACTTGCCCCAAAATTCCCCTAGCACAACAAATTTCATCCCCCATACCATCATTTTCAAGCTCGGTTCATCCACGCACAACACATTGACACAAACGACACAAGAATCTGAATCTAAGTTTAAAAAGGCTTTCCCCAACTCGTCCTCTTGCTAGAGCACCTCCAATTCTCCTCGACTCCATTGTCAAGAGGAGAGAGAAAGCTTCACCATTTCGCTTGTAGCCGACGCAGTTGTGAGTAGACTTAGCAACAATGTCAATGTGGAAGTCTTCTTCTACATTGAGGACGTATCTTAACCGCACCCTCACGTCGCCGGCGGTGGTTCGCCGGAATTTCTCGGCATGTCTCTCCGGCGGTGGTTATTCCGGCGGTTCTCTCTCCTCGTCTCCGACTTTGTTAACTCCGACGGCGCTTTGTTTTTCTTGTAGACCTGCTGCTGGATTTTTTAGGGATAAGTTCTATCCCTGTTCTGATAAGGTTAGTTCTCTTGCTAACTTTCTGGTTCTGAATTTGTTTTGTTTAGGATATCGGAGAATTTGTTTCAGCTGAATTCAATTTGGTAATGTTGCTGCTTCTGAGCCCTTATTGTGTGTTTTTTCTCTTGATAAACCTTATTGTCTTGATGACAATGCTTGTCAAACCTAGCAAGGAAATCAAATTTGTGGTTTATGTTTTGAATTTCAAGTGAGCTGCTTGGTTACAGAAAAATTAGGACTAAAACCTGGTCTTTGAATTGTGAGGATGAGTCATGCTCATCACATGGAAAAATTAGCTTTTAGTCTATAATCTCAGTTGGGTATGTAGTTGTGAGGGTGTCGAAGGTTGATTGCATTTTGACAGGATGGTGCAGTATGTAAGTCTCTATTATGCGCTAAGAAACAAGGCTTTTAGTCTGTTTGTTTTTTAGATACAGTTATAAAAAATATATTGATAAGTGTCAATTGTACATGAAAAGAGGACAAGATATATACTAGTAATCAATTACAAGTTGACGCAATTCCGTTGGACATCAGAAATGGTATAACCCCTAAACATCCGTGCTATCTAGCCGAAAGGGAAGCTAAGTAAATAATCTATCCCAAAGCATGTCCTGCATTCTGCTCTCACCAGTAGCACCTGAGTGTTGCCAATATGGCATTGTGTCACAATAATCTCTTCTCCTTCCCTCTCCCAAAACACACATACTGTTCATCAAGAAGTCCCCAACACTCAGCGGGCAACACCACAACTCCCTAACCACACCAAACAACCTCCATAAGTCGTGCCCCACGCCAGTGGCTCACCACTAGTACATCAGTTTCTGGGTGGACTCCTGGATGGATGGTGAGCCTCTGTGTTTTAGATTTCCCCGACTATTCCAGCTCTCGAGTCACCATGACGCCCCAATTTTGAGTTCTATTCCACACATGATGTCTCTTGGAATCTCCATTTAAGGAGACAATGGTATGATTGGGGACTGCAAGAGCTTACTGCTTTGCTCGACATCTTGGACAATATACATCTAAGTGAAGGGGCTGACTCTAGAATTTGGATAGGGTATTCTCTCGATGTTTTTTCTTGCCAATCTATTCTTTGGCTACTCCATCCCTTTTTCCTTGATTCCTGATCGCCAATTATCTTTGGAAGGCTAAGGCACCCTCGAAGGTGAGGGCATTTGTTTGGACGATGGCTTTAGGTAAGAGTAGTTAAGATGTACAGCATCTTACCAGTTACCACACAGGTGCGTACTCTGTTGTGCCGATACCGAAACTGCACAAGTTGTTTGCTATTTGTGGGAAAGCTTGGGATTGTCCATCCTCTTTTATGGAGTTCTTACAAGTACGGTATACTGGTTTTGGAGGAGGAAAGGAGAAGAGGTTGCTATGGAGTAATGCTACTTTGGCAATTGTGTGGTACGTATGGTTAGAGCGGAATGCACGTATTTTCTCTTGAGCCTCCCTATCATTTGAGCTAATGTGGGATAGGGCAACTTATATGGCCTCACTCAGGTCTAAGGCTGCAGGGCTTTTTGGAGCTATTCTATTACAGCATTACTGAGATCCAACGAAATTGGGCCATCTTGTAATTTGATTTTCTAAGGGAGGACGTTTTGTCCTCCTTTGCTGTATTTTCTACTTCTGAGTAATACAATGCTTTTTTCTTCTCTAAAAAAAAAAAAACAACGCTGGCCTCCTCCTTTGGCGAAGATCATAGTGTTAACTCTATCCAGATGCCAAAGTCCACGCAACCCTTGCCTTACAAATTAAGTTGGAAAGGGAATCGAGGAAGAGGTGTACCCAAAAACTGAGTAAAGGATCTGCAAGAGAAGTCTCCCGAAGGATGACCAATCCACCTCCTAAATTCACCATCACTAGAAAGTTGCACCATCTCCAAGATGCCAAGTTAAGCAATGAGCTCTCGCTTTTCCTGAGGGTGTTTCCGAAAATGCAAATTACACTAGCCAGTTTGTGGGGAGAAGAAATCTGCCACATTAGCCCCATGTAGTGTCGATAACTGGAACAATTTAGGAAAACACACCAATCTCAACTCACCAAATGATCTTTCTTCTCTCCATGCATACCTATCCACAAGAAATTCCTCTGGAGTTTCTCAATCCTTTTTTCCACACCTACCCAGATCTTAAACAATGAAAGGTAGTGTACAAGACAAGATTGGATTAGAGTGATCTTGCCTCCTAGAGAGAAGTAAATCTGCTTCCACCTATCCAAACGCTTCAAAACTTGTTGGATCATTGGTTCCCAAAATGCTTCCGAACAAAGATTAGCACCTAAAGGCATCCCCAACCCAAATAGGTAAGTGGCTATTTCTCACTCTGACAACCAATTAACTAAGCGGACCCTACTAGAAAGCCCTCATCATCATTAATCCTTGCCAAGCTATTTTTAGCAAGGTTAATCTTCATCCTAGAATCACCTCAAAAAGCTACATAATTGTCAGAACATTCTTAAACATCAGAGCATCAAGGAGTGTATAGTGTCATTAATAAATTGGAGATATGAAACATGTACCCATTTTCTGGCAGCTTAAAATCCTCAACAACCCCCACCTGCACACCACTTTCTAGCTAAGCACATCCACCACGAGAGTGAACAAAAAATCTATAAAGGGATCTCGTTGCCTCAATCCCCTAGAAGTAGAGAACTACAAGTGCCCCATTAACTAGAACCAAGAAGTGAGCATTAGTGAGCAACTTCTTGTCCATTCCTCCATCGCATCCCGAAACCCTTCCCCTCAAGCACTGTGTATAGAAAATGCCAACTCACCCTCTCCTAATGGGGATCTCCCCTTTAAAAGAATATCTAACTACAAGTCACCTGTATGTTGCTAAATATCCGTGAGGATCATCCTCTTGCAGCTGTGGCCCAAAGAGAGGCCATGTAAACCACCCTAACCCACACAAAAGCAGATGGCTTATTAAAGCATTCTTCCTCTTCTTAGAATCCCCACAAAATTCCTTATTCCATCCCTTGATTTTCTTTGCAAAACTTAAGCTCCTTCATTTGACAATAACCCTTTCACCCTTGAACCACGAGCTCAGCAGTACTTCGCATTTTTCTTATGGAACCTTGGGTGTAGAGTCCACATGCTTTTAAATCTATTACGTAATCTCCCCAGTAATGTATAGAGGCCTAGACTAGAGTACTGTTGGGAAGTGATCCGAACAAGGTCGTGGGCCTATCTCCTGTGTTAGTAATGAGAACTTATCTTCAACAACATTAGTGAAAGAAACGATCAAGCCTAAAGAAAGCATTGGTTGTTTACATTGGCTTTTGCTATGCTAGGCGTTGTTCTTATGCGTTTCTTCATTTGGACATGGCGAGGTATCTTTGAGCTGCCTATTTGGTGTCTTTAGGGAAAACTAGGTGTGTCCTTTCTTGGTAATGGAGCTTTTGTGTGGGTTGAGGTATAAGGAGAAGAACTGAAGAAGTTATGTAGAAATGCAGTCCTTGGGATCTTGTGATGGATATGCTTGGACATAAATGCAACGATCTTTTTGTAAATCACTATCGCTTTGTTCAATTCAAGATATCGGCTTTGTTCATCTGGTGTCTTTGGCTTGAGAGGCATGCCTGGGTCTTCAATGGGGTGGCCATCTCGGTTGATTTGTTGTTGGATAGAATCACTTATATGGCATCTTTATGGGCTAACTTTGGAGGGGCATGTAGGGGCTATCCTATTACTGAGTTCAACTGATCAATAATAGCTACTTTTTCGAGGACATCTGTTCTCCTTTGCTGTTATTTCTTGACACTGTTGATATACACTTTGTCTTTCACTTAACAAAGAAAGTAATATGTGAGTAATATGTGAGAGAAAAAGTAAGATACATAACTAAACATAACTAAAAAGTGAAAACTGAACGGTAACGACGAAATAAAGAAAGCCTATGTTGAGTGATTTATCTAGCATCCTATAGCCTAAAGCAGGAGGAGTGGTTAGGAGTTACTGTATCATTGATGTCTAAAGATCATGGGCTAGCTTTTAGATAAGGGGTGGATGGCTTTTCCTCTTTTCTTATGAAAGTTTTTTCAAGATAAAGTTGCTGAGGTTGCTTGCTATGCCCGGTAGAGCTCACATCTACTTTAACAATATGACATGGTGAAGTACTGTGGCCTTGTACTTTCCTGTTATGGGCACAATTGGTAGGATGACTCTTGTGTCAAAATAACTCCTGAGAATAGAATTACATACAACAACTCAACTTATAATGAGAAAATTCAATAAGTAGACTTGAAGGATGAATAGGTGTCTGTTAATACATTTGTACCACTTTCATTGCTCTGTATCAGATGCTCACCCTTTTGCATAATGTCAATGGTTCAGAGCATTTAGCTGTAAAGAATACCTATTAGTATGTGTTATCTGTCTGTCCCCTCATTGCAGGCTTACATTTGGTTGTGAGACCATGTGATCCTCCCCCAATACATGTACTGAGACTGAGAAGAAAATTATTGTGTGCTTTATTTATTTATTTATTTATGCTAAACCTATCCTTTTCTTCTTCTCTCTCTCCTTTGTTTTTGAAAATATTCTTCAATGCATGTCTTTTTTTTTCTCTTTTGTGGGGAATGCAAACCAATTATAATATACTCTCCATTGTCTAATTAAGAATTGCTTTGCAGAGTATGAAGCTGAAGGGCTACGCACTGTTGTCAACTTCAGCCAGTGATGTAAATGGGTCAAAGCAGGTGATCAAGCCAATTAGTCGAGATACTAAAAGTGATCAGCTTACCGATACGAAAATACTCACTACTCTAATCAAGTACTTATGGTCAAAGGATAACCTTGAATTTCGTCTCAGGGTCATAGCAGCCTTAGGTTTTCTAGTTGGTGCTAAGGTGTGTTTCCATTCACTCGTTACATTTGGCTCATTGCAGTCCTGTTGCTTCATTCTTTTATCCTGGTTTGTTGGCATATACAGTAATGAGTGGTTGTAGAATCTTTTATTTTATTAATTGGTGGTGCCTTCTTATCAATAAATAAATTAATAGTCGGTGCCTTTCTCTTCCAGGTTCTGAATGTTCAGGTACCTTTCTTGTTCAAACTTGCAGTTGATTGGCTTACAACTGCAACTGGAAATGCCAATGCTCTTGCTTCCTTCACAGCCGCCAATTCATATATGCTTGCTTTTTTCGTTAGCCCAGCTGCTGTTTTGATTGGGTACGGAATAGCACGTACTGGCGCTTCAGCTTTTAATGGTACTTGGCATGCAGTCTCTTTTGAGGCTTATCTGTCAGTCTGATTTATCTTTCACGTGATAAATTTTGAGTTTCTGCTTTATATCAATTTGATGCTATTTATTGTGGTCTTTCTCTTTCTACATATTATTCTGAGTATCATAATAGATCCAACTTAATACTTGTAGAACTGCGAACTGCCGTCTTCTCCAAGGTGGCTCTGCGTACAATTCGTTCTTTATCTCGGAAGGTAAGATATATACATGGTTCCCTCTTAAAATGGTTCATGTGCCGCAAAACTATAACTTTCTTTTGCTCTATTCAAAGCCTTATGAAATACTTCCTCCCCTACCCCAAACTTAAAAAAGCGAAATGAAACAGAGAAGAAAAACAATTAGACTTAATTTGTCTATTCATATCGTTTGAGATTTTGATAATTGCAAGGGCTTTGGGATCCATTGGCGGTTATGGATTTGAGGTTACTTTTCAAAATGCATTCTTCTTGGTGTTGTTTAACAAGGCCCCTACGATATGGTTGCTCAACTGGTAAGAGCTCAGATCTATTCCAGAGGTCCCTAGTTTGAGTCCCCTTAGGGCCACTGGAGGTTTTCCTCGCCGTTAACTTCAGAGCCCATGGGATTAGTCGGGCAAAGTTCGGATACCCATGTTATAAAAAAAAGGATATGGCTTACGTCTTCTAGGGCACGGAGGCAAGGGCCTTTTTCTTGTTTTCTGTTTACCATCTAGCTGACTTTCTGAGTCGGATGTTGGAGCGAAGTGGTCATATTTCGTACTTATAATTACGATGACAATAGACCTTGATAACTTTAAACAGACTCCTGCACCTGCAGGATTTTAAGTTTTTGAGTTGTCACTGGGATTGAAATTTTATCATGATAAGTGTAGCCTAGCCAGCTTTAATGTGGATCAGGATGAGCAATCAGGTACTTCTAGCAAAGTTTACTTCTTTGTGAGGTTGTCAGGTTCATAATTGGTGGCTTACTTACTTGGGAGTGCCACTTGGCGGCAACCCATGCTCAGAGGCTTTCTTGGAGCCAGTGCTGGCAACCCATGCTCAGAGGCTTTCTTGGAGCCAGTGCTTCAACAGGTCTCAAAGCGATTGGATAAATGGAAACAGATGTATTTCTCGCTGGGAGGCAACTACAAGACAACTCTTTTACCATTGTATAAGTCGGGCAAAACTTGGATATCCAATTTATCTGAAAAAAAAGAAAGTCTCTTTTAGTTTGTCACAATCTTGTCTATTAAGTATGCCTTTTTTTTTATAAGAGTTTTTTTTATTATCTTTCTGTAACATCTCGTTAGCTCTGGCTTTGGGGATTGAGAAGATGTTCATGGATTTTTTTGTAGTACTGTGTGGATGGAGACAAGGAGGATCTGCTAAATTGGGAGGTGGGGACCGTGAGGTGTCAGCCAAAGATGGAAAGGGATTTGGGACTTGTTAGGTGGTAACTGAATACATTGTTCTTGTTGGCAAGTTGCTCTGGTGATTTTCACTTCAGATGGACACTTTGTGGACCCAAGTTGTTAGGAGCAAGTAAAAATTCAACTTACTGGTTGGAATATGTGTGACGCACGAGTGTCCCATGTTTCTTCTTATTTCTGCCCTCTAATTAGTTTGAAGATTGGGTATGGTTTGAGCTACGAGGATAAGGTTCTTCGACAATAATTGGTTACTAGTAGAGGACATCTTGTCCAAAACCCCCTTCATGTTCAATTTGACGCAATTCCGTTGGGTAATTTATTGTGTTCTTATTTTTTTTTAGCTATTTTGCTCCTTTCCTTCAAAACCCCCTTCATGTTCAAGGTGAGGCGCCTCACCTCGCGGTGCACTTCATCTGAGACGCCTGAGGCGCATGCGTCAGCTTGGTTCCACAAAACCACTCCGCCTTGGGGTGTATGAGGCGATGACGGTGGAGCCTCGGTGCCCCTTGCACTTAAGTGCGCCTGAGGCGCGCCTTTTTTAAAACTAAGGACCCTTGGTGTCTAAGACAACTTCACTTTGTTCAGACGATCTTGTCACGGACCATCAGTGACCACCAAATCCTAGGTGTTGTCTTGTACGCGCTGGGACATAGCTTGTCCAAGATGTGTCAACGCCAGAGACAAGGGTCAGGCCACCTGACCTTGTCAAGGGGAAAACCATCCCATGACCATGCGAAGGACTCCCGAATGTAACCCTGTAAGATATCAGGACATCCGTCCAAACCCATGGTGCGAGGTCCAGCCACACATGGCCTTGTCCAACATAGGATGAGGGTTGGGGGTTTTACACTGGGCAAATAGTGAGAACTTCACATAAATATTTCGTTTTTTTTTTCTTTTCTTTTTGGCGTGTGATGTAGCTTGGAGCCTTTGGAGCAGGTTGTTTGATACTGTTAGGGATCCATGGGTATATCTGCAGTCTTTGTACGGTTATGGAGTTTCTGCGGATATGCTTTGTGGGCTTTGGGAGGGAAGGGCAAAGATACTGCTATGTAGAAACTCTCTTATGGGCAGTGTTTTGGCAGTGTTTTGGCGCATTTGGTTAGAGAGTAATTTGTTTTCTTGTCTCTCTCTCCTGATATGCTTTCAAATTGGGTTATTCTTCTTTATGATGTAGAGTAGGATAAAAGGGGTCTTTAGGAGCTATTCAACTTCAGAGCTCCAGAAAATGGGCCAACTTGTAATTAAATTCTTTGTAATGGATTCTTTGTCCTCTCTTCCTGTATATCTGATTACATTAATGAAAAACTCTATTCTGTTGGTAAAGGATAACATTACACCAAAATTATTAATGCCTTGCGACTGTAAATGCTGCAGTTAGTAATACGGACAGTGTGCCAAAAAAAAAAAAAGAAAAGGCAGCACTACTTTTGCTTGTTTTCAGCTTATTCACCCAAAGCCCCTGGAGTTACCTTGAACTTATTTGCCAGGTTGCATAAGTATGAATACGAACACTGATAAGGACACGTCACAAACACGGGGAATCACCATTTATAGAGGGAAAATAGCCTATATGTCCCGTGACTTTGTGTCGCTGTGTGTCTGATACGCGACACGACACCTATCTAAGGTGTCCGTGCTTCGGAGCTTATCTGGTTAAGTTTCAGAGATATTATCTCAATTTGATCATCTTCTTGTCAATATATTGTGGCTATACTATAGTTCCATTGTGGAAACTCTTAGTGCATTTAAGCGATCTACTCAATGTTTTGGTGAAAGGGGGATGGGGCGCAGGCAGAGTTCAAGCAGGAGACACATGACAAAATTCCAAGATTTCTGAGTTCTCATGAAAGATAAATGAAATTTTACTTGCGCCCTTGAAATTCACAGCAGCTACAAATTAGCTAATACTGAAATTAGACTTTGAAGGTTTGCCTTCTACAGCTGTAACACCACCTTTCCAAATTTCCCAGAAACTAATTCAACAATTTGTATTTTTTTCTTCATGTTTGAATGTGTCTATTCCTTCTAGTTTATTTAGAGTCATAAACTACCATCTTGTAAATGGGAATTGTCCCATTTTGGACTTGTCTGTGTTGCTATCTTGTTTTATATATTGAAACATGTGCGTAGGGCTTGTTGGCATATCATCAGTTCTTCCTTTTCATTTGCAAAATGTATTTTGTTGGTTGCACCTTTCTGTGTTTGTTATATTCCAGAATTTTCACAAGTTTGGCATATATGAGTTATGATGGAACATATTCACATCTAATGTTTACCTGTATATGGTTCTTCCTTATTACTGCACAAAAAATTGTTATTAGTGTTTACATAAAAGAAAAGACTGTGATAATGATGCATATTTNTTTCTTTTGCAGGTTTTTGCACATTTACATGACCTTGACCTCCGATATCATCTTAGGTACAAAACACATTAATATTCTGGTGAAAATTAGGTTAGAACTTGGGCATATCATTTGTTGAAGTTTTCCGTTGTCTGTTTGGTAAATCCAATCAGACTCATTATTCTGATTTCATATTTAGATTTTCTGAATTCTTTTATAAGTAATGCTACAGAGACTGAGCTATGTTTCACTAATTCAATATTTTATTATGCATGCTTTTGTTGGGATTTTTTTAAATGCTTGAATTAATTTGTGAAGTGTTTCCTTCTGTTTATTTGCTGCTGAACTCCTAGTCGAGAAACTGGTGGTCTGAATCGGATCATTGATCGTGGTAGCCGTGCTATAAATTTTATTCTCTCATCTATGGTGTTCAATATTGTTCCCACTATTTTAGAGGTATGCCTCTGTAGTTTATATCGAATAAAGGCTCTTCATTTGTTATAGCGGGCGATATGTTTTCTTTTTGTCCTTTTGTTCCATTTATTTTCTCTCTCAAAGTTTTTGATATATTTGACCTATACTTTTTTAGATATCTATGGTGTCAGGTATTTTGGCTTACAAATTTGGGGCTCCTTTTGCGTGGATTACTTCTATTTCTGTGGCTGCATATATTGCTTTCACATTGACTGTCACACAGGTGCACAATCTCTGGCTACTCTTCTCTTTTCTTCTGATTGTTAACAGTTTCTTCTTCGAGTCATATGATTTGAATAACTGCATGATGATCTTGTGGCAACGTGTTGACAAATCATTGAGGAGTTAGAACAATCAAACTGCTGAAGCACTAATTTTATATTCACATTCACAGCATCTTTTCTCTTGTTAGAATGTTTCCGGGTGTATGAACACAATTAACTAAATGGATAGTCATCGACTCCTAGGAAAAGGTAGAATAATAGGAATCAATATAGGATATATAGTGCATTCAAGATGTATGACATTACAGTTCAGGCTGATTAATACACTTGTCGTGGAAAAATAGTTCAAACTGAAATGCCTGATAGCCTGGTGATACATTTCTAGTTTCTACTCACTTTTATCTTGAACTCATTTTGTTTCACTTCAGTTACCTATCTATGCAATCCATGTGTATGCATAACTCTTTTTCTTTCCACCATTATTGTGATGCTAGATTTTCCTGCCTTTTTTTTCACTTTTTCTTCCCCAGTTCCCCTTTAAAGCAAAAGCTTTTGGTTAAAGTTTCCAAGTCCTGTAATAAGATGAAGTAATACCATATCTGGTATATGCTTGCTGTAGAATGATTTCTTGAGACTCCAAGGTTTATGTTTTTGGTTGTTTCCTGCAGTGGAGGACCAAGTTCAGGAAAGCCATGAATAAAGCTGATAATGATGCAAGTACTAGAGCAATTGATTCGCTTATTAATTATGAGGTACATTTTGATTTATGTCCATCTTTACATACTTCATTTCATTATACCCACTTGTACTCTCTATGACTAAAATAACACGCTGCTCTTCTGTTTTAGACTGTCAAGTATTTCAACAATGAAACTTTTGAAGCAGAGAAATATGACGAGTTTTTGAAGAGTAAGTCTTCTGGATGAAGCTTACATGCTAGCAACGTTGACTTATTTCTGAGCTTCTCTAAATACTGCTGTTTCTGGTGCATTGCTGTTTGAGGAGTTCGATTACCTAATGCCTGTAACTCTTGCCATGTCACCCGACGCTGACATTGAATTTTGTTGGTCTTAATGCTGACCATGTTTTCTTGTCATCGTGATAGTCTGTCACCTGCATTTCATGTCATCATTAGTTACTTGTGGGTTTTCCCATATACCATGATAATGCTGATTCTGGTGGCATATTTAATACCAGGGTATGAAGGTGCTGCTCTGAAGACACAACGTAGTCTTGCCTTTCTGAACTTCGGCCAAAATGTGATATTCAGCACAGCTTTGTCGACTGCAATGGTTTTGTGCTCAAATGGTATTATGGGTGGACAGATGACAGTTGGTGATTTGGTATTCACAATATAGACTTTTAGATGACTGAATATATGCTATGATAGACCATGTTCCTTTTTGGAGTGCTAAAATAATTTATTATGCAGGTTATGGTAAATGGCCTCCTCTTCCAGCTGTCACTTCCATTAAATTTTCTTGGCAGTGTATATCGTGAGACAATCCAAAGTCTTGTGGACATGAAATCAATGTTTCAGTTACTTGAGGTATTTTCAAGATCTAGTACATTTGTTTTTCTGTTACGGCGCTAACAACAATCTTGTATTATGTATATGACCATGTCATGCAGTGATTTATGAGGTCTTTTGTATTATGTAGCACTTTTTGGTAGTGAGCGAGCAATATTAATAATTACTAAGTAGCAGTTACAAAGCAGATTTTTGTCCAAACTAAACCAACAGTCACTTAAAAAGAACAAACATTTACAACTTAACAAGAATGTGGCCAGTCACTATTAGCATCACAAAGAGACACAAGAATTCTTTCTACAAAATGTTTCTAGCTCACTTCAAACTTTGAAAGGTTGGCCACATTCGCACTATGTATTTACAACCTTAGAAAACACAACCCAATACATCCAACATACCAATCATTAGACACAAAACAAATGATTTCCAGGTTTAATAGATCCAGTATCAACAATTCTGCACATAAGGTGCTTAGCAGGTCTGAAGTAACTTAGTGGCTTGGCAGCATGTCGGACAATTACCATGCATTTTAAAGCTCAAGTTCAGCTAAACATTGATAATTAGGATAAGCAGGTCCGATTTAATACTATTAGGAGAACCAGTTAAAGATAAGGTACATTGTTGCTTTCTATTTTTTTCTGTGTAATTTTTTAAAATTTATTCAACTGATATCTAACAAATACTCCCTCCGTTTCATTTAAATCTTTACGATTTCTATTTTGGTACGTTTCATATAAATCTTTACATGGCCTAAAATGGAAAGGTTTTTTGAGTTAAGTTACTTAAATACCCCTCTCCAATCACCCTCATTATTTCTCTCAATCTACTTGCCCTCCACTATACAAGGGTTCTTGAAGTCAAGGACCAAAACAAATTTCCTTATTTTGCATGCAAAAGTCAAGCGGTGAAGATTTAAATAAAACGGAGGGAGTAGAGTACAACTTATTTGCCTCAAGATGGACTCAGCATCAACTTCCTTTTGCTAAAAGGCTCTGTGGTTGCATTCTAACCGAACTGCATTAACACTTGGCAGTTCTGATGAGCATATTTTTGTACAAATGACAAACAGTAGCAGGTTATTTACCTTTTGTGTTATCAAAATATTTATATTATTCACTCCATCCTAGGGCATTTCTACTAAAGTCCCACCTATGCTAGTAACCTCTCCAGACTGCAGATGAGAAAAGACATGTGGCAAATTAGATGCTCCACACTCTCATCTGCAAAGTTGCATAGAGAACAAATAGGGTTGCAAGTAGCAACAAGAACCTAGGAAAGATCCTATCGGGGGTAGGGTCTAGATAGGTTCAGATGTACGCAACCTTACCTCTAACTCGTTGAAGTTGTTACTGGTAGATTCACACAATCAATCTCCAATAGACCCATCAATAGGATTGCAAGCAATCCACCAATATATCAATCTGTAAGCAATTCACATTTCACTATCTGTTTCCCTTTTTCTTTTTTCCTCTTTTTTTTTTTTTTTGGTTGTTGCAAACCAATGTAATTTGTGGGAGCATAAGAGTTACAGACAATATTCTGTAAGGATTTCTAGGAAACATTGCCTTATGGATAGTCTGGAGTAAAAGAAATGTCTGGCTTTTTCTGAGTGTTGCTGACTATGTTTTCCCAGATGATTATCATTTGAATATTCAGTGGAATAAAAAGACACTGTAGTTTTTATTGTTGGTTCTCTGTTTATTTTTCCAAAATTGTATTTGGTTTCCTTTTACTGTATTTTTTTTGGCTTTGATTGTTTATGGGTACAGTGACAAGGTGTGAAGATGACTTTTTTTTTTTCCCTTTTTGTACAATCTTCTCTCTTCCACATTGTTTATTTCTTTCCGAAAAATTATGTTATCAGCATCAACTGAGCTAACAGTCTCCTAGTTTATGGGGCTATATGTAGTCTTGTTCATACTTTTCTTTTCTTTTCTTGTTTTTTTTTTGGAATAGATATTTGCACAATCATGATTCATAAATAAAACTCCATCCGTCCCGAAATGAAAGTTACGTTCGACTTTTCGACAAAATTTATTGGATGGATAAAATGACCATAAGGGCCTTTATGCAAATAGAAAGTAATTGTAAACCATTTGAAGGAAAGAGAGAGCAGGCAAGTAGGTGAGGATAAACTGGTAAATATATTGCAAAAAGTATACCCAAAAAGAAAACGTAACTTTCATTTTCAGACGGATCAAAATGGCAAACATAACTTTCATTTTGGGATGGAGGGAGTAGCAAGGTATTGATAATTATTTATGGAAATTTACTTAAGCATCTGTCCTTTATGCAAATATAGTTTGAGTGAGTTCAATCTAATACCGGAATCGTTGAGTTTACCTTATGTTTTCTGGAAAAACTGCAGGAAAAGGCTGAAATCAGGGATGAAGAAAACTCGAAGCCTTTGAACTTGAATGGAGGAAGCATTGAATTCAATAATGTCCACTTCAGGTAAAGGCTGGATTCTTCCTGTAGTAGGACATATGGTGCCATGTCAAAAGTGCTTTGAATAGCGCACATGAAATGGCCAGCTTGGATTTTCTGATTCTGAATATAAGTAGGTTAATGTTGTTAGCAGGATCTAGTCCTGCAGGATTGTGATAGATGCTCGAAAGGCAAAAATGAGCAGGGACAATGGAAGATGTGTTGTCAATAAGCTGAAAATTTGATAAGAACTGTCATCTGCTTTAAATGGAGAATAGTCAAACTTAGGCTTATTTATGATAAATGTATGATTTCTGCAAAATCTCCTTTTGCTGTGAAGTTCTGTAAACCTGTTCATCTCTGCCTTTGAGATTGTTGTTATGGATGCCAAAACAAAAGCGAAAGGACAGAAAGGAGAGTACATCTGTTGAACTCTCCCTGAAGGAGAGAAAGTGTGGGAGTAAATAGTTCCTACTTGATGACCATTGCAGTTTGGAATATATTGTTTCACTTGTAGAATAAAAAATGATATTGGAGAGATGGCATAAATCTGAATTTGGAGCACGTTTATGTGCCTGCTTGAATAGTGAATGGAGCAAGCTTATGGTCACTGTTATGTTTCTCTCTCTTTGGTTTTATGCTGTTTAGAGCCCGAGGGAGACCATTTGTAATTATGCTGAACAAGGAGATATTAAATAGTTGAGTACCCTGTTCAGGGGCAAGGCACCTGTAGGATGCCTGCGATATGTTAGTCTTTCTTCGTTACAAATTCTTGGACATGTGCTAATATCTCCTATCTAGGATGCAATCTACTGGATAATACTGGGAGCTGTCTATTATTTCAGGGATTACCTCTAATCTCAATGAATTTCTGGATCTCCTAAAAATGCTCTTGTTAACATCTTTAATGGGTAGCAAATTCTAGATATGGATTACTATCTGAATATACATTGTTAGGTATTTTATATCCACACTCATGGCTAAATCTGGCTTCCTGTTGATGCTTCGTTATGTGTAATTTGGTTAGTTAAAGGTGTTATACTCTCTGTTTTTCAGAAATTTCTAGGATAAGATCAAGGGAATATCTATAATTTTGTTTTTAGCATCCTGTAGCTTTAAATCATATACCTAGCCTTATTACTTATTGGCAAGCTGTAATTGGAAGAAGGAAGTGGACTTCATTGGGAGTTAGTGAGATGAAGAATTTGTTGGATGTTCTGTTAACCTCACTATGGATCAATGACAAGCAGTCAAGGTAGAATCTTGGAGGAGCAAATCCCTCTTAATAGTTTATCATATCTTTCGATCTCGTAGCTTTAGCCGATTGTGGATTCTGATATAGAATAATTGTCCGCTCAAATTTTGGTCCTTGAAAAACGTTTATGACCTCTCATTCTCCTCAGAACACAATGGATGTGTTGAAATAATCATTTGCAAGTATCGCAGAGATGGGGGATTTCTTCCACGGCTACCACTGAATGGGTGGCCATGGAATCATTATCAATTTGGTCGGAACCAAACTATCTTTGGCTGCAACCAAAGTTGAACAATTCATAATCATCAATCTTGTTGGACCCCATATGCATTTGGATTCAACCAAACCTGATAAGTGATAAGTATAAAATAGATGCATAAGATTAATTCACTTGAATCTAATGGCACATACTAAAAGTTTCAACAACCACCCTAACTGGTGGCCATTGTAAATTTTAGATGATTAGAATATTCTGATTTTCGAGATGCACTTTTTCAAGTTATTGTATCCACATCATGACTACTGAGTCTGTGATCCTGGTCTGATTTCGGCAAAATACCACTTCCGCTTCCGTAACCAATACCGCAACTGTTACTGCTATTTTGATGCAGGGGGGTTAGGGAGGAGATATAGGATGAGGAAAGTAGTTAGTTAGACTCTTATGACCTGGTTTTTGTAGAGTCAGTACTATCCATCTTGGGCTTTTTGGTGCCTGCAGCTGGAGAGGGCTTGACGGGTTTTGAATTGAGTTATGTTCTTTATTTCATACAAAACATGGTGGTTTTACTCTTTTCTAATAGTTTGTTTTTGGACAATGTCAGTTACGTGACAGAAAGAAAGATACTTGATGGGATATCTTTTGTTGTACCAGCTGGAAAAAGTGTGGCTATTGTTGGAACTAGTGGAAGTGGTATGGCTATTATATCCTTTGTATCAACAACCCACATCTGTTCTTTTCTTGTGTCCTTTCACTTCTGCTTGCTTCATAATTGTATAGAATTGTTCCTAAGATTTTGGACAAGATTTAAGCTCGCTATTTCTGATATTCTTTCATACTTGTGTTTACTGTTATGGCTATTCATTTAACGCAACAACATTTTTCATACAAGGGCCATAAGGCTAAATTGATTCGATGCTCCTCCCTAAACCCTGCTTTTGGAGGACGTGGGAGCAGTGTGCACTTGGGTGTTCTGTCCATTGAATGTTATGTCTTGGGTACCCTTGAACTTGGCGTGATGAAAGTGGGTAGCAATTTTTTTTAAAGTTGCACACGGTGTCCCTGTACTTTGACATAAAGTAACGAGTATGCAATTATTGTAATGACATGTTAACACTGTAACATTTTTGCTGTAAGAACACTATTGTTCTCTTGGTTTGGAGGGAATTGGATGGTTTTACTTTTAGCTGACATTTTTTCAATCAGAGGGCACATTGATTACATCTTTTTCATCCATCGCTATCGCAGTGCTCTGATTAATTAATGCCAAAACTGCAATTAAAACTGCCATATTCTCTCCAAACGGCTATGGCAATAGTTTTTCCTTGTAGCAAAAAAGGGACGGTGTTAACGTGCCATAACAAAAATTGCATAAGCATCCAACATATCAAAGTTTAGGGGTACCGCGTGCAACTTTCGAAAAGAATTGGTACCATTTGCTTTACATCAAGTTTCTTTTTTGTAGTTAATAAAAGCTGTCACTTTCCAAAAATGGTATACCCTTTTATTCTTGAGACTAATCTTCCATGCCTAAAGACTATGCGTAATAGGCAGAAGACCTTGAACCTTATATAAATTTCCTTCTCATCTTATCTGTCTACATGAGTCCCAAAGTGCAAGGTTTTATGCATTGATCAGATGATCTAATTCTATACTCGGGGAACGGCCAACACTGAATAAGACTGCTCATTGATTTTTATACCTTTTCTTTATCCACTTGACATGCAGCATCCATAATGATAACTAGCAACAATAACACCTATAATGTATCCTGCTGCTGGCAAGGTCTGGGAAGATTGAATATGTATGGAGCATTACCTGACAAGTCGAGACTATGATGGAGGCTAATCTAAAAGACTCACATTTAAAAAGAATATATTTTTGAAAAGGGATGGAGATTAGAGAAAGGTGAATCTAAATAATACAAGGATAGTAATCAAATACATGAAAGTCATCTAGTGGGGGTCTACTGATAGAGGAACCTGACAAATTTATGTGGGTGAAGGATGGAGGAGTTTCGGGTTTCGGAGATGCCT
This sequence comes from Mesembryanthemum crystallinum, assembly GCA_030267885.1. Classification (NCBI taxonomy): domain Eukaryota; kingdom Viridiplantae; phylum Streptophyta; class Magnoliopsida; order Caryophyllales; family Aizoaceae; genus Mesembryanthemum; species Mesembryanthemum crystallinum. Next base: position 21,628 of record BSSO01000691.1, read on the forward strand.
ACTATAGATTTGCGCAATAGGTAACTCTTTCAGGAGGGGGTCGATTTGGAGAACTCTGGCAAGGAGAACCAACTGGAGCACAGGTGCAGGGCGCAAAAAGGGGTGGTATTTTCCTAACCAAGCCAAATGTGTTCAACGATCTATTCAACAGGTTTGCCAAGTTATCTTGGGTCATAGAAACGGTAGATGATTTGAGTCAAGTCGCAAGCTCTACTATATAAGACTGGTTTGAGGCGAGTGACCTAAAGGAGTAACTTGCGCATAAAGTCACTCTTTGAAGAAGAATCAGAACTGAGGGCAGGAAAACTTGAAGTGGGGTATCAATTATGGGATGCATGGGCTTAGGAGGGATTTCTTAATGGGTGTTTAGGTTTTTAGGTCCTTGCTAATACTACAATGACATTTTGTCCTCAGTTTTTTGCTTCTCTTGAAGTAATAGATGTAGTATAAGTGAATATAAAACACAAACAGTTCAAAACATACTAAAGAAGAAAAAGAACAGAATAGTAGGAAGCAAAAGGGGTCATCTTCTTGAATTAGATATAGCCAACAAAGTGATGAGTTTGTTCTACTGGTTTCACTGCTTTTCATTTTAGCTCCTTGTACTGCATCTAATTATTAAGGCTTTTATTGCAGGGAAGTCGACCATTCTCAGATTGCTCTTCAGATTCTTTGATGCCCATACTGGAAATGTAAGAAATGATTTTCTGTCTATGCTCTATTTTCAATGGACGTTAAATAGTAGTTCTATTAGTTTAGTATGCGTCACTACTGAGTGTGACATCCCCTAGAGCTTTGTTTTATGACCAAGTTACTGGTGGTATTAAGTAAAACGCCTAAGAACTGATTCCCTGTATGAAACTGTGCTCTTTGGGGTGTGCATTCCACTTGGAGAAAGTTATTCTTTTGCTATTTCTTTTGGATGACAAAATGAAATTAATTGGGTCGGTTGCCACAAAGTAATCACTAATCAAACAGAAAATTTTAGCTTCAAGCGACCTATATGTGCTAAATGTACATCTAAACATCAATTATCATCAAACCTACGGCAGGCAGCTACACACGATTTAGTAAAATGGCCATGGTGGCAAGCTGTTATACCCAAAGTGAATACACAGATGCAAGCTAAAAGAGATCAAAGTGGTGATGGAGGCAGGAATATCTAACTGCATGGTGGAAAATTTGTGGATAAATACACAAACTGCAGGTGTAACAAGCTCTGCTGATACCCCGATGCCCCAAGCCAGTGTATAGCATACTGAAATAGATAATTCAAACTAAAACCCCATTTTAACTATGTTTCTATGTAGTTTACATCAACGAGCGTCACTGGCATATATCTATAATGTGTTGGCGTTGCGTGCATTAATTTTGTTTTCATTGTGCTTCAATTTCTTAGTGGTTGTGTCCTCTTTCTTCCCCCCCCCCCAAAAAAAAAAAAAACAAAAGAAAGAACAAGTGTTTCTTTAGCAATTTTCAAAAACTAAATTTGAGTTATTGATTCTGCTCTGCGTGCTGCCTCCTCTAGTCACAAGTCTTTATCCTAATGCATTGTTTCTTAACATTACAGATAAGAATTGATGGCCAAGATATAAGGGAGGTCACTCTAGAGAGCCTTCGTAAATCCATAGGTGTTGTGCCGCAAGATACGGTAATATTAACGAAAGCAGTTTTAACTTTTAAGATCCTTTACACTTCTGGTAGTTACATTTTCAGGCAGCAACTTGCTTTACATTTCAGGTACTTTTCAATGATACCATATTCCACAACATCCACTATGGTCGTCTGTCAGCTACAACAGAGGAGGTTTGCAACTACGCTGCCTTTATTATTCAAAGTGTTGGGGTTGCATACTTCCTGTTATTTTATTTTATTTTTTCCTGTCAGGTGTATGAGGCAGCACAACAAGCAGTAATCCATGACACTATTATGAATTTTCCTGAGAAATATTCTACTGTTGTAGGTGAAAGGGGCTTAAAGGTCAGATTCCTTAATATTCAACTCTCTAGGCTGTTTGTTCACAAAGATATAGACATGTTATCGATGAGAAGCTGGCGGAGTTTATGAGAAAATTCTAGATCATGCTTTTGCTTTTAGTTTGATCTTCTGTTACTTATTAGGATATGGTAAATTGGTAACGCAATTCTTTGATGCTTCTATGTAGCACATAATTCTATGTAATTTCCCTTGTGCTTTCTAAGTTACTATTTTTATGGTTCTTTAGCAGTACTCTGATCATTACAGCTAGACCTAGCTAAACTCGACTCGAGATACCCGACCCACCTGATACCCGAGATTATATCAAAGTAGTGTTATCCAAAATGATCCGGTTCAACCTGGTCCAATTAATCTCATAACCAAATTGACCCAAACCCGATAGCATTCGATTCGAATTGACTGGGAATAGAAATGGACTTGAATCGAAATCTATCAGAAACCCGAAAGCTCTGACCTTGTGGGATCTTAGAGTAACGAAATATATATAATAAATTCACATATAGCGAAATTTCACCCTATCTTGACTCTATAAACAATGAAATCTAAGGTAGTTCATACTTATATGACATGACTTCGATTTATTCCAAAACCCGAGTGAATCGAGATTCGTACTAACCCGAACTGACTTAATCCAAAAATTAACTCGATCCAAGTTGACCCGAAACCTAACATTAGTAAAATCTCATTCAACCTAACCCAACTTGAATAATCTTGTGATCCAAATTAACCCGAGATCAAAATGATCTAACCCAAAGCTACCCCCCACCCTCCGATTGCCACCTCTAATTACAACTCCGGTGCTGTTTTATACCAGGCTTCTTTATTTATTAGTATTTTTTTTTTTTTCTTTGAGAGCAGGGGGATTCATCATATAGGGAGGACCTGTTTGTGATTAATACATCTGATAATAGGCAAATGGAGCTTGATATACAGTTTTGTTGCATCCTTTGGAGATAATCCTATAATTGTGCATCCTTGGCTTTTTTTTGTTTGAGGAGTCTGACAAACTGACACATATAGGAGAAAACATCTTCTTACAGATTCATAAGTCCACGTTAAGGCTTCTTTCAATAAAGAAATGGAATAGAAAAAGCTGGAAAAAGGTTCTTGAATTTCTTACCTGATTACCTCAACCTTGATGGAACAAAATCTCAGCTTAAAACGCCATATATTTTAAGGTCTTTCTATTAGTACCCTTTTTATACTTTCCTTAGAGAGAAGTTCAGCTTGGTGAGGAAAAGGGCCCAGACAGGTTTCTGCTGAGGGCTAAAAGTTCTGTGACGCAACATTATATTGACCTGTTATCCATTAGTATTTTAGTAATCATAAGAAAAAGAAGAAATAAAACTGAGTTAATACAGAGGGCGTTAGTCCTTGTTCTTAAGAATGGTGCCTGAAGAGTAAAAATAGGCTCATGAATGTTTCTGTAGATACTGAAAAATTTGGGCTTCTTTCCTCAATATGGGTACTTATATTTCCTTCCTACTGCTTCCTATACTTGTTAATTATCTTATAACTAATTTATTTCTCGTCTACTACTGCAGCTAAGTGGTGGTGAAAAGCAGCGTGTTGCCCTAGCTCGTGCTTTCCTTAAAGCTCCTCCCATTTTGTAAATCTCTTACTCCCTTAACATATTAATGGTTGTTCTACATTTCCATATTCAGTTCGCTTTTAGCTGGGACCTTAGACCTCAGGCTATAAGGATCTACTCATCATAATTTAGTCTTTATATTATAAAGAAGGCTGATATGTTTAATATTATTGAAGTTCCCAACTCACCTATGAGAAAAAGTACTGTGTTGTCTGCTCCTTAGATGCACTTATGCTTTAGTTACGTGCTTATTTCAGAACCTTTGATTTGTGTAATTTCAAATTCACTCCTGCTACTTGGTTTGATACTGCAAGCAAAGCTGAACTAGAAGGTGTACTTGAACAATAGTAATGTTAATTGGTTTTCTTTTCAGGCTTTGTGATGAAGCTACAAGTGCACTAGACAGCACCACAGAGGCAGAAATTTTAAGCGCATTGCGGTCACTTGCAGATAATCGTACGTCCATTTTCATTGCTCATCGACTTACAACTGCAATGCAATGTGATGAGGTAATTATTTATTTATTTATTATCATCAGTATTATTTTATTATGGTGATTGTATCTTGGTCACTTGCCAGATTTCTTATACTTGCCAGTTGAACTGTGACATTCACGTTTTCACATTTGCTCTGATTGGACGAGTTCTTTTCCTTTCTTTTTTTNAAGAACCCTTGACATATACAAAAGAGGCGCAGGTGTTGCCTTCTTCCTGACATTGTTAAGAGTTTGTATATCTCAATTCTCCATAGAATACTGACCAGGCCTGTGTTTGAAGGCACTGTAGTGTGTTTCAGATATGCCAACGCTGGCCAAGTAGGTTGATTGACTTGAAGCTTAAGACAGTTTTCATTTCATTTTTTTTTTTTGTGAGTAAATTGCATTTTACTTGGGAAATTTGCCTATTTATTGTGTCATGACATATGATGCCTTAGCCTTACTATTGCTGCAGTATATCCTATCCTTTGCCCCCTATAGTGTTAGACCCCAGGTGTTACGCCCTTTTTTTCTTTTTTTTTTTTTTTTTTTGGGGGGGTGGGGGGGTGTGTGGTTCTCAGTTACTCACTCAAAGCAATTCAAATATGTTGGCCTCATTTCTCTGGCACACCTGTACATATGGCATGTAGGACGCTTTAGAGCTTCAATGTGCCTTGTACTCTTCAGATGCACTGATACGGGCAACAGGGAAGTATGTTAATGCATGGGAAAAATGCTGCGAGCCGAGTTATTGAAGAGGATGATTGATTTAAACTATGGGAAGAGTAATAGTGGCTGTGTGAGTAACTACCTAGTCCAAAATATATTGAGGGTTACAAGTGGACATGTGCATTCGGTGTTAATTGATGAATCTGTGATACAATGTCAGGCATTCAAGAAATCTTTTTCTTTGATTCTATGATAAGTGCATACGCCAATCATCCACTTTATGTTGTTCCATAATCACATACTGTATAATTTGTAGAGGATGACTTTGCTTTTCAATGTAGCATACGTAACTTGGAAGTACTAATTGAAATTTGTGATATTTGTTCAAACCGAACGCTTAGGGGTAGTATAGCTGTGATGAAAATCCAGAAGTTGCACCAAGGAACACAAGCAATGTGCTTTTGCTAGTTTCTGATACATTTAAACTAGTTTTATTCATTGATTGGTGGCCATTGTGACTGCCCATCACAATCAATGAACTTGGTTCCTGATTTTACTTATTTGTTCAATTGCTGCCTTTAGATTATTGTGCTGGAGAACGGAAGAGTAGTCGAGCAGGGACCGCATGAGATTCTTTTGTCCAAGGCCGGCAGATATGCTCAGCTCTGGTCTCAACAGAACAGCACTGCTGAATTAGCTGATTCAACTGTTAAGTTGTAAACCAAGCCACACAGATGAAAGCTCTCCAAGTTGCTTGCAGGCTCACTCATTGTGACATATTTGGTCGGTTCGCGCCTGACTTAGAGCAATTGTGATTATCACCTAAAGAACTGTACCAAAATTGTGAAACAAAAGAACAGGTGGGGTACCCAAATGGTTGGGAATTACAGGTTCAGGGACCAAAACACAGCATAGTGATAGAAAATTCTTCTTGTGTGTGGGGAAATTATATATTTTTATATTTTTGTGCTTAATAATTATGTTACAAAGTAAAGAAGCTGCGATGCTTAACTCGTTGAGAGAGAGCTCAGGGCTTCCACGACTATGGAATACAACATTAATCGGTATATCTTTAATTTTATTTATATTTTCAAACAATGGTGTTCTGTATTTTCAATTTTCATTGATGTTTACAATATGTTCCATATTTCTCATTTTAAAGAAATTTTGTTAGTAGTTTGTGTTAGAAACTGAAAGTAGACTTGAGGTTTTCAATGTATCAATATATAAAATTTTTCGATATGGTTTTGGATTTTAAAAGTTTCGTTATTCCAAAATGAGGTTTATTAGACAACCTAATATAATTGTAACTTTTTGCAATTTATGGGCTATTTTTAGCCACATAGGGGCTATTTGTTATATTTTATAGTAATTTTATAAAATCACTCTAAGTTTTAGAAACGCTCTTAAGTCGATAAAAGTAGCCAATAAATTGCGAAAATTTATTCCTGGATTGGGTCAAATTGTATAAAGTAGCACTTAAATCACTAAAAATAACCCCAAGTTACGAAAAGTCACCCTTAAATTAGGTCGTCTAATGGTTAGATGGTTAGAGCTACTCGTTATTAAATGACAATTAAATACTGAATAAATTTGGACTATATAATATCTTAGCTAGAGCCCTCTAACGATTAGACGGGTATCTTGAACTTAATATCACCAATAACCTTCAAAGTAATCCCCAAACTATTTATAGTAACTCTTTATTTAAAGTAATCCTTTAATTTTATATAGTCATCTATTTTTTGAATTACCCCCTAAATTGTTCAAAGTAATCCTTAAATTTGCTTGAAGTCATCTTAAATTTTTTAACATCATCCATTATACCCGAAGTAATCCTCAAAATGCAGAAAGTGCTTCATATTCCAGTTCGTCTAACGGGTGCACAAGAGTGTTACTCGTAGTTCGAACCCCTCAAGATATTCTTCAAAACATTTACACATAGCTCCAAGCCTAAGATTGTTGTTATGTTCTCTAATATCCAGTATTTATTTATACTTTCAATGCAAAATGTAGAAACGAAGAGAATACTAAGTATACATGTCTTATGAACTTGACCATTAAAAGATTGAACATGCTTACTCTCTACGCAGAAGATGAATAATTCAAAAAAAAAAAAAAAAAATAACGAAAAGAAAACCTAAAATGAAAGCTTTTGTGTGTTTAGTGAGAAATGCTTTTGTACTTGCTTGCTTAAAGTTCATCATGCATTAAAGTATTTATAGAGACATAGGTGTAGCTTCCCGAATTTACATTAATATATGCTACATGCAATTATGCAAGTGAAGAAAAGTCTATGCATTGGTGGATAAAACCCTCGGCATGCATTGGGGATGAAATGTTCTATCACTCGGTGAAACATTCACATGTCTTTGTCTCGTTATACTACAAAAATGACCTTTTTAGATTGAGGCTTTTATATAAAACATCCCAAATTAGGTTTCGGCAAAATATATCGTTGCTACCCATCTTGCCCAAATGAAGCAATGATAACATTAATCATCGTAATCTTGCTGGCTTTGAATATAATCTACAAAACAAAAGGAAGCCCTAAGAGGATATTGAGCAACAAAATACAAAAGGGTTTCACCACAAGTTAACAAAATAACCATTGTCAAAAGAAAACAAAGAAATTTTGAACAAAGAAGAGTTAATTAAAGAACGTACAACGAAGATAATAAGGTTATACCATCATCTTCAACAATATGAAGGGCGAAGAGTGAACAACGTAAATATAAAGGGTGCTTGAAGAATATGATCAACATGAAAATGAAGAAATGAGTTTTTTTTTTTTTTTTTTTTTGTGTGTGTGTCTGCAAGGAGGAACTTCCTTCCTTCCTCCTTGGACGTGGCTAAGGGCACCTCCTAACGCACGGCCTTGGGTATTCGGTGCTCCCCACGAAGAAATGAGTTATTTTAATGTAATGCTAAAGGAGGATAACGAGCAATTCTCTTGGCGCAAAGACTTGTAAAAGTCCAACTCTTGGTGAGAGTCGGACATTTAAGTGGGTCCCACGTGCAAACAGCTTGTCTTTAGTGATTGACAGCTTCCTTTCTCACTTTGAAGGGGATAGGAGGACCCACGCACACATACCTTTGTCTGCCAACTTTAAACTAATACTTTTTTCTTTCAAAACTAATACTTTCGCTACCTGAATAAAAAAAGCTAATATTTCTCTTTATTACAATTAATACTACTGATATTATTTTTGAAACTAATATTTTTGCCACTACAAGTGTTATCCTTGGTTTTATAATTGATTCTTTTAGGATTGAAACTAATATTTTTCATCGTTCAAACTAATACTTGTGCAATTTTAAAATAATACTTTTTTTTTAACTTGTATTTCTAATATTATTATATACGAAATGAAAACATTTAATATTGATAGTAATACTTTCGTTTACTCGAACTAAAACTTATACGATTTTTACCTAATATTTTTTCCAACTTATACTTTCATTCAAACTACTCCCTCCGTCCCGTAATTAGCTTTCAAAAATA
>BSSO01000692.1:0-29855 GCA_030267885.1 Mesembryanthemum crystallinum
GTTTGACATTACATTCAAATTCACAGGTTAATTTATTAACTTTGACCCTCTACCAATAAAATCCAATCACTTCTCCAATTTTCTTTTCCTTTTCCTTTTCTTTTTTTGACCTAATACTAGCATTATGTTTTAATTGATTAAATAAGTAATACTCCCTCCGTTCTACAATGAAGGTGACGCTTGGTTTTCCGCCACTCACATGGTAGTAATAGTTTGAAAATTTATATTTTTATAATAAAAAATTAGTTGTTTCTATGCCGTACCCGTTTCTTTAATTTTGGAAAATTGCCGTTTCCCCGTACCGGTACCCCATACCCGTTTCAGTTCCCGTCCCCGTCTCCATGCAACATAGGTCCGCGTCTATGACGAGCGGAGAATATGAGGATGACGACGCTCTAGCCCTAAGCGTCGAGAATCCAAGTGGGTCCTGGATTTTGGATTCCGGAGCATTGTTTCACGCTACTTCATCCATGGTAAATTTCCAGAATTTTGTTCGTGGAAAATTTGGTAAGGCTTACTTGGCGGATGGTAAGTCGGTGGATGTGTTAGGTAAAGGTGATGTTGAGATGCGTACCCAACTGGGGGTAGATGGGAGTTGCGTGATATCAAGTATATCGTTTAAAATGAAATTTGATATCGATGACGCAACTAGATAAAGTCGGCTACAAGATTGTGTTTGAGGGCGGTTCCTCAAAAGTTGTCAAGGGGGCTATGACGACAGCTCGGGGGACAAGAAGGGGAACGATGTACACCGCTGCAGGGTGTGGTAACATAGAGAAGAAAGCTATTAACGGGATGAGAAAAGGCCCGAGGGCGTGTCGGGTGAAATTTGCACAAGATGAGTTAGTGCGTTAGTGAACCTATAAAGACAAGTGCAAATAAGGGTGTTTCATTCCGGTGGGAGCCAAGAACGAAAGGAGATCGGAAAGAGATCGTTGAGTTATCTTTTGGAAAGGTTGGTGAAATGCCGAGGATAGTGAATACCTCGGTGGAACTCCATGGTTGATCAGAAATGGTGTCGTACTAGGTGGGAGAATATGAACTATGGTGAATCAAGATGGTCCTTGGTTGGTGGCTTTAGTCTCCAGGTGGGAGGTTGTTGAGTGGATGGAGCCTAAGGTGGAAGTAGTAACAGATGTTCGGACCGCATGGGCATGCCATATTATAAGGTGAAGTTGGCATGGACGTGGCGTATAGGCAGAATGTCTTGGATTCCATCCTTAGATGCTTGGTGGTTTAATGCATTAGTTAACTCCAAGTTTATTACTAGTTATTTTTTGTCCTTAATGGTTGTAATGGTTTGTGTGTTTATAGCCACTGAATAGGGAGGTTTAAGACACTAGTATTTGTGTAACTTCACTAGTAAATGGGTAGTTTTTAGGTAGCTTGATGGTCATTCAAGTAGTATAAGTACCCATGGTAGATTAGAGGTTGAAGTGTCCTTGGATTGTATTCCATCCTACAACTCATATATCTTAGTACGACTGTGGTTTTCTCCCGATTTGGGTTTCCATGTAAAAAATTGCTTGTCTTGCTTATTGTCACTTTTTAATTCCTTTGATTATTTTTGTGAGAGTTTGAGAGATCACAAAAACCTGGTTGTCAATCCTAACATATTGAAGGTAGTCTTCTAGTGAGGGTCCCACATTCTTCAATCTATAACATCTTATCTGGCAATTAAGAACCCAAAGAGAAGCCTTTCTTCCCTCTCCAACCTCTCACCCCTCCCCTCTAAAATTCGAACCAAAACAAAGAAAAACAAAAAAACAAACAAAAAACAAAAAGAAAAAAGAAAATGATAAAGAGAAATAGAAATAGAAATAAAAGACACGATATAAAGTTTCCTTATAGCACCTTTTCCAAAATAGTTATCTTATTCATTTTGTGATGTAATTCATTTACTGCCCAATCTCTTGTTCTAGTTTTACACTAAATTTGCGAGAAGGTTTAACCTCAAATAACCTAGTCTATGTTAGAGACAGCTTCAGACAAATGAAAGAGCTTCTCTATAAAGATTAATATCCAGCACGTGACAGGTTGACTAGAACAGTTTGATAATACCAAAGTGACTAAAAAACATTCTATTGATGTATTACTCAGTATTAGAATAATGACTTCTGAAAACATTTCATTCTGTTATTTTGTCTATCCATGAACAAACTTGTTTCACATATAGTCATAGTTTAATGGGTATGCTTCATGATTTTAGGAACATAAATAATTATGTGCCACTAGATTCCTTGGGTTACAAGGTATGTGAATCAAGTCAGTAACATGCATATTAGCAGGGAAATAATGTAAATTTAGTTTTTTTTTTTTTTTGAGGGGATGTAAATTTAGTTCTGATCTCTGAAATCAGTCCTAGGTACATAATGTGATTGGGCATCACATTATTAGCACCCACACTTGATGTATTTCTATCCTAATGATAATATGATTAATCAAACAGTGAAGCAGCAACCTCAACCAATCAACTGGATTTGATAAAAGATGCCCTGACAGTGATATTTTATCCATTTCTATTAGCCTGTAACGAATACGATTAGTAAAGGGATATGTTAGTAAAAGTTGCAACTAAAGGGACTTCACCAGTAATCATATCTTGAGGCGGTGAAAGTTAGTGATGGATATAATTGCGATTGTAGAAGAATTCTAGATTTCTAGAAAATAAAAGATATTCAGAAAAGGTTTCCATTCCATAATTATAATGGGGGAAAATTTGGAAATTCAAATGTATTAAGTACTAGAATTTATGCCTTAGCTTACAGATAGGCCCCAAGAATCCTCGCTAATCCCATGCTAATAACATGCAGTACATATAGAAATCCAGGTTCCTTACCTCTTGCCGTTCTTGCTTAGTGAATGGACGGAGAACAAAGTTTGCAGGATCCATCTTTCCAGGAGGCCTCCCAATTCCTACAGAAAATGCACATACAGACTGATGGCATATTCTATTGTACAAAGAGATAACACAGTGATCATTTAAGTGCTTGTGACTTGCCTATCCTTAAGCGTGGAAAATCACGGTTTCCTTTAAAATGATCAATGACGCTCCTCATCCTACGCACAACAAAGAAAAGTTACACTCAATCATAATGACTCGTGAAAATTTTACCTTTTCCTTAGTGCAGCAACAAATCAGCACGAAGACAAATTATCTTCGTGCTTATAAGGTTAAAAGCTTTATTCAGAATTCAACAAATTCAGAGCTTTGTTACCGTTTAACAGAGTAAACCAAAAATTAGAGCAAACTTTACAGGTGATAAACTATGCCTTTCCCCACTAGGTGAGTTAGGCCACAAAGATCTTCACAAAACAACTAAAAGAACTCACAGAGAGAGCTCCAACAATAAATGAGAAGCATAACTTGAAAGGTGACAATTTGCTCCCTGATACACATATAAAACATCCCTCTCCCCTTTGGATAAGCATCATCTCAGTTGGGTCTTGTAATACTACAGCAAGTATGCTATTCAACAGGGCTTCAGAATGATACTTGGGGATGGATTAAAAGTTAAGTTCTTGAAAGATCCTAGAACTAGATTCTCTGATGAATATGTAGCAGTAATGTTCCCTGAACTGTACATGCTTAGCCTGCAAGCTATGGTTGGTGAAATGTGTAGTTGGGAGCAGACGAACCATCAGTTCCAGGAAATCATAGGAGCTGCAAAGAAGATCAACACAGGCAAATGCTTGAAATTTTAGGACCAGTTGGTGTAGAAACATGACAAGTATGGTGATTGCACTGTTAAGCAATGCTCTGCGCTGCTGCAACTTGGAGAACAAAGGACTAGCTGGGATTAATCTAACATCATCTGGAATCCAAAGATTCCTTCCAAGATCCAAGTTTTTGTTTGGCAAATGCTACAAGATAGAATAACCACAAAGCAAAACCTCAGGCGCAGAGGTATTCCACATGATGTGCTACCATTCAATGCTCTTTTTGTCACATTGAGGTGGAAACTACAAACCACCTTTTCTTGACTTGTTCTGTTGCTAACGAATGATTGGTGGGGAATTTGGGGATTTTGTACATGTCTCCCTGTATGTGTCTTCGCTATTTTGCAACTCCTCACCTTCTCAGATTTCTCATAATTAGTAGTCCCTTCATTCCTACTATTGTCTATCTAGACAGATTTATGCGTGCTGGACAGTGCCGGGACTTCCCAGAGGAGAAGGTGGGAGACTGGCAAAGTTCTGAGTGGTAGACATCGAAAAGAAGGTGTCGCACGAGGATTTGGATGGACATGGATGCTAAGGCGATTCTTTCTAATAGAATATTGCTCAACAATGGCAATACTCTTGGCAAAAATACAGCTGAAGGCCAAGCACTGAGTCTTATGATATTCAAAGCTACCTAGTCTATATGGTTGGCATGGATTCTGGAACCAAACTTGCTTTGCAAAAGCCTCATTGGTAGCTCTTGTAGATATTGTGGACATGACAAAACTCAAAACCTGGTGATGGGTTAAAGCTCACATGAATATCCAGGTTTGCAAGATGCAACAATGTCTTTGTTCCACAGTCTTGCTTGTTGCTCAGCCTTCAACTCATAGCAAAGCCGACAGAGCAGAAGTGATACTCAATGGAAGCCCCCAGCTCTACAATGGCTTGCTTTAAACACTGATGGCTCGGCCCTGGGAAAGCCACGCAGGCTAGGCACGGTGGCATCAATGCAGGGATATTCAAGGTCTCTCCTCCATAATTAGGTGCTATAAAGTCCAACCAGGAAGTGGCTTTTGCTGTCTTTCACAGATTAACAATGTTGCAGCAACAAGAAACTAGGTACATCTCAAATTTCAGATTCCAAGGCACTCAACTAATTAGTCTCTTGGCTCACAGATACAGCTAATAGATTAGAATCTGGCTTTGGTGCGAAACTTTTGGAGTGATTGATGATATCTTGTGTTTTATAGCTGTGTATGAAATTAAAAAGATTGTTCGAGAAATTGGGAGACAGTAATATTTCTTTGGGGGAAGCTGTTTGGTGCGTTTGCAGAGAGTTGGATTGATACCGTCTTCTGTAACAGATTTCTTGCAGTTGCGTTTTGTGGGCTTTGGGGGAGGAAAGGAGAAGAAAGTGCTGTGGCTGAATGTTTTGTTGGCAGTATTGTCGTGTGTACAGCTGGAGAGGAATGCCCGGGGTCATACAGATTCTCATGTCACTTGATCTACTGTTTTTAGCTTCACTATATGCTAAGGCGGCAAGTGCTTCTGGTAACTATTAGGCTTGCCAAGTCCAACAGAATTGGCTAACTTGTAATTCTAATGTTAGAGGACGCCTTGTCCTCTGCGTGTTATGCTGTAATTCTTTTGCTCATTAATATAGTTTTCTTACAATGAAAAAGATTGTTCATGAACAAAATGGAGAAGCAGTGTTGCAGACATTATGGCGCGCAAGAGATTAGAAAGGGGAGCACCATTATAGAAATGGCATTGTATCTTTACAGTTGTCTATCATTCCCCATTGTATAGCTAATTCATATGATTGGGGTGTACAACAGAGGAGAACTCTGACCATTTATTTGTTGTTTTGGCAATATGTTGCCCAAATAAANGAGAGAGAGAGAGAGCTTCAACTATGTTTTAAACTTGCTGTCAACCAAGGCTAATGGTTGGCTGTCCCCTAGGACAACTAACCTTGCACCTAATGCCACATGGATCTTAATCAGTTAGTCATCCAATTTTTGCAATTTAAAATCAAACATTATTGATTTTTTGCGAAATGACCAAAGTAACCAGCCCATCCCCTTCCCTCCCCCTTCTCCATGACCGGGGAGATAATCGCTTGCGAGTTCAGCTAGTGGTTGTTCCTCCCTATAATAGTTTCCTTAGGCAACGTCAGTTCATGGCTCTTTTTGTTTCTGTTCAAAGAGAAGAGAACAGAAGGATGGCTGCTGCTGTCATGAAAAGAGCCAATGCTGGTGATTATAGGTGGTAACCACTGTCGCGGTGATCAACAGTTAGGAAGAAGGGGAATGGAGTGCAAAAAAAAGGGAGGATTGTATATGTGAAAACAGGGGGAGGCAGAGCCTGACGGAGCTGCATGACGAAGAATAATGGTGATGGGCAGCTGGGCGGGTGGCGGTGATGATAGGGTAGCACTACAGCTAGTTCAAAGATGCCTTGCACGATTGGAAGGATAAGAGGGATGAGAGCAAAATAGCATGAGTGGAGGGAGAGATGACTGAAGTTGAAAAATTGACAGGAAACAAATTGAGGGTATTAGCGCTTTTTCTTACTTACAAGAGCTAATTGAGCCATTCAAGCCATTTGGGTACGAGGTTTGTATGCTCTGGGAAAAAGGGGGGGGGGGGGGGGCAACCAAGTGACCAACCATAAGCCCTACTAAAGTTATAAACTTCCTACACCAGGTAAAAATCATATTGCAATTCAAACCAGATCCAGACTTAGAAAAAGAATGTATTACAATTATTTATCAACAACATACAGGCCAAGTGAGAACAAGGTATATACCCATTGTGTCCTCCATGCCCACCCTTAGGCAAAAGCCGCAATTTTGCAAAAGGCAGATCCATGTCGTCATATATCTGTAGGAGTAAAACCCGTATGCTTGACTTTTTGAGGTATATAGATTCAAATTTAATATAGTAGTTTGATAAATTATTACCAGGAGTACTTGCTTCAGTGGGATCTTATAATATGAAGCCATAGGACCAACCTTCACAGACAGGTTTGATAATTGAGTGAGCAGTAGCAGGAATAGAGAAACATAAAAAGAAACTTTGCTTCTCATCAACAAAGAATTTTCCAAGACAAGCTTACTTACAGACTCACCACTGACATTCATAAAAGTTTGCGGCTTGGAAAGGATAACGGGAATGTTCCCTATATAACCTGAGGTATACGGATACAAGGTAATGCATTACACAAGCCTCTAAAGAAGGCTGAGATTTAAGAAAACAGAAATCATTCAAACAATTTTAATAATATTTATGTATTTATCTACTCTTCCGGGGTATTTAAAGACAGTGGAAATCTGTTCTTGAAAGATGCATATCTTTCTCCTTTATGACAGCAAACAAAAAAAAAAATTATTAGCATCTTGCCTAAAGTCAGCTACAAGAATTTGAGACACAACATAACCTTAAAATCAACTGCCAACTAAGACCAAACAAGGATGAAATGATGCATTTCTTAATCAGTAACTCTTTTTTCTAAGATAAATGGGTATCCAAGCTTTACACGACTAATATCATAGACCTTGAAGTTAACGGCTATGAAAATCTCCAGTGCCCCTAAGGGGAATCGAACTAGGGACCTCTGGAATATATCTCCAAACTCTTACCATTTGAGCTACCTAATCAGGTTTTAGTTCTTAATCATTATTAGGATTAGTCTAAGAGATTCTTTTAAAATTTTCTTTTTCCTTGTTTCTTCACAAGATTTGGGGGGATGGGCCCTTTGCTAGCAACCCTTAGAATACTACCACAAAGAATGGAGCTAAGTCTCTTTTCATCATATTACATGATAATGTTGATCTGATGTATTACAGAAAACAATCCTCGGCTCCTCTCCTAGTATCCACTTCCTATTTTTTGGTTTATTTACCCTAAAATTCCACTAATTTCCACCCTCTCCTCAACAGGTAAGAACTTTGTAAATCTTGTTCACCATCATTGAGACACCAACAAACTAAAATTCTACAAACTACGAAATCAATGTCAGATGACAGATATACTAGTGAACTAAAACACAAATTCTATGCAATCAATGTCAGCTAGAGTATACCAGAACCAAACAAAGCTTATGCTCGTTAAAACAACAGCTTTTTATGCCTAATCCTCCAATTTGAAACCACGTCTCAAAATTCACAGCTAATATCGTCTTCGGGTGTAAACTCATTCAAGGTAAATTAGCACCAATATGACAAGTTTAAGAAGCTGATGCTACCTCCAGGCTAGAAACTGCTATTTTTGTTTGTGAATTCGTAGTTTGCAATCATAATGAGCATCATCTTGCAAACATTACAAACTAACGATTCTTAGAGACAATTACCAAACATAAGAGCACTTGCAATTAACAAACTAAAGAGTGTTTCAATTCTGCCAGCTCCAGGTCTTAAAATTTTCACCAAATTCCTATCCACTACTTGCAAATACATAATTTCCTAAGCTTTAAAACAGAATCGAAACCACACCTTTCCCAAACGAAGCTTTAAAAGAAACACTGCTCATCGATATTCCTTCCGCCTCCGCTATGGTTTCCACCATCTCAAATCCAACCTAAACACACAACACAAAACCACAAAAACACTCTTTTAACACCACCAAACTCAAATTCAAATCCAGTGAGAGAAAAAGGAGAGGAGAGAAAGAGAGAATACATTGTGGCGAGTTCCGGCGTACTTTTTGCCGGGATTCCCGAGGCCAACGATCAGCCAAGGCTTTGGCTTCGGCTTCAGCGGAGCAGGTGACGGCGCAAGGCGGTCCTCGGTAGCGGAAGGCGATGGCGCATCGGAGGAGGAGAAGCAAGCGAATTTCGACGGCATCTTCGAAATTCTGCTCCTCGAATTGAAGAAGTGCAGAGAAGGGAATTCTAGGGTTTTAGAAATTGAAGAAAAATTTAGGGTTTTGGAGATTGAAGAAGAGGACAATGACATTGGCGCACAAATTGAGTTCATTCTTAAATCTCTATCTCTCTCTGTTTGTGTTGTGGTTGCATTTATAGGTGTTGGTGGAAATGGGGAAAAAAAAAAATTAAAAGAAGAGCGCCGTTGCCGGGGATCGAACCCGGGTCACCCGCGTGACAGGCGGGAATACTTACCACTATACTACAACGACTTTGTTGACAATGTTGTAGAAATTCCATTTACATAAGGTTTGTTCTCTTAATATTTATTAATTAACGATTTTGTTGAACTTTGTGGATTCCATGTATTTCACTGCATAAATTTTGTAGATTTTTATTGTTTTCATTGATTTTTACTGATTTAATTGATTTTTGTAGAATTCAAAAAAGATAAGTTGAGGAGAACAAAGCCTTACTAAATATGCATTGCGTTGTACTTTGTAGGCTATAGCAATGCATTCTTTGAGCCATAAAAATATTTTTGGAAGATTTTGTTTCATGAAAACTTTTTCAGTGGTTGTCAACCACAGTAACTATAGCCAACCATTACAAGTTATTTTGATTTTTGTTTGGGTAAATCTAATGTTGTAATTAGATAATACTAATCGTATGTTATAACTATTAGTAGTCGTGACTGATGAGTTATTTGGTCATGTCTTTTGTATTTTATTTTTATCTTTAATTGGCATGACTAATAATGATAAAAAAAAAAAAAAAGTTGATCATGACTAATATGTGCAAATAGGTTCAATTAATTAATGGGTCAAATTTGTCTCATATTATCAACAGTTAAGATTGTCATATTATAGTGATTTGCACAACATTATAGTGGTGACAACTACCAAAGAGGTTTCGTTATTTCATTTGTTAATTAGATGAACTCGGACCATTGGTTCCCCTCTCATAAAGTGGACCTCAGTAGATTTATGAGAGGCGGGACCAATAATCAGAGACCATATAATAATCTCTTATTGCTTTTTCAAAATCTCAATGTTGCCGTTTACTATTTCAAAAATAAAATAAAATAGGAACAAGTGGTTGAAGATGGAAAAGCACCGCTTTTCCGTTAACCGGTTTACCGAACTGAATAAATCGGTTAACCAGTTATGTAGCTAGCTATCATGAACACTCTAGATCTTTTATAACGTTCATTTTAAATTGTAAAAGATTACTTTAAGTGGTTAAAAATCACCCTATGATTGCCAACAATCTTCCCTGAATAGGGTCATTTACAAACTGCACAAGAGTGTTACTAATTGGTGTAAAATCGTGATTGAATGTAAAATTCCTAATGAAAGTTATTCGTTGAAAAATTCACCCAGTTTATGTTGCTTCTTTAATAGTACCAGTCATCATAAAAGATCCCGTCCTTCATACATAAAAGAAGAGGTACTAGATTTTGTGTCACAAAAAAAAAAAATTCATCTATAAATTCTGTTATAAACAAGTAAATTTGTTACTCGAAAGCAAGCCTTTTTCTCACTAAACTAGTCTCAAAATCTACAATCCAGACTTTACAAGAGCAAAATGTTGTCTACAATGGCAAAATTCTCTTTGATTCTCAATGATTTGGTGTGTACAAAATGAAGTAAAACTGAAGAAGTAATTGGTCAGTAAATTCCCCATCAGTGTTTTTCTGTGTGCCTGGCCTGACAAGAGACAACTTAGTGCAGGCAGATTGTCCACATTGTAGCTGTTCTTACTCCCTTCTCATAATACTGCAGATGATCTGAGAAATAACACACTAAAGGGAGGGTTCTTGCTAAGAGCCAAAGCCGAAATACAAAGAATAACTCTGTAAGAGGGCTAAGCATAAGATGCTCCAATCGAAGATGATCATAAGTTACTTATCACGTGATTCTCTTTTCGGAAGTAGATCGGCCCTCCAGAATCTGAACCTCAGCCTCATACCTGCGGCCAAAGAACAGTAAAGAGTTTATCGACAAACCATGGCACCGAATATCTTGGCACGTTGAATAATGAGATCAGTGTACACATTGAAAACAAGTCATGACTAGCATGTTTCTTGATCTAACATTGCATAATCCTCTAACAGACTTCAGTATGAACCATGCACTTCCAAACTCAAATCTACAACTGCAAGGTGATAGTATGCTTGTATGTCCATGAGACAGCATGAAATACATGTAATTTTCATATATCAAATTATCAGATTCTACTAGAAACCCAACCTTTGTTTTCTTAAACGTTACTTAGCCTGACTAAAAGTATATTTCAATGATATCATGAAGAATATGGTAAATTCATCCAAAAGTTAAATTAAATGTGGTCCTTAAGTATTACAAACTCAGAGGGGATAAGAGCTCAAATCCTCTCCCCCAGGAGGCAGAATTTTTACCTCTTGGCTTTCTCGAAAAGAACTTCAGTACCTCGTCAATTAGTATTACCTACAGCACAATTACAATAGTAAATCATCATGTAGCTCAAAGTTGCAAAAAGAATTTGATATTCCCGTGTGATGCACAGGATGCGCCATAAGGTGGTCTTTGCTGGCAATCATTTTTTTTCTCCTTTGGCGAATTTATATATATTTGCAATTAGTGAGGAGCAATTAATATTAAATGATTTTACTAGATTATTAAAAAGCAGGGTTTCACAAAATAAATAAATGTGATAAGTGATAAAGTGACAATGTAGTCAATTTTATGGACTGCAAAACTGCCTTCGGTGGGTTCAAACTTCAAACTTCAAAGCCAGTGCTACGCATCACCATTATGTATGTATTCCTTCCCCCCTTTCCCCACTTTAAGTTCCATCCTTTTACAGCCCCATCCACCCTGTAATAGCTCATTTCAATTTTCCATTTCCTCTCTCCCATTTTGTCAGTGCCAATGTTCACTTATCCTCCAGCTTTCCATTTTCCCTTTCCAGTATCGAACTTATCATGCAACTTAAAAGATAGCATAATGCTGATACTGAACATATCATCAGCCAACTCAAAAATAATTCAACATTTCAAAATCGAAAGTTGGCATTACTAACCGGGAAAGATAAATAAAGGACAACTTTCCATTCAGTCCATGATAGTGGGGTGACCTGAGATGTAGAAATTAGGCTTAGCCACATAGATTATGATAGGAAAGGAAACTATAGCAATCCCTACAAAATGAAACTACTGAATCATAAAAAGTGACTTACAGAGAAAAGAATAGAGAGAGGCCGAATGTACAAAATCAATACGTGAAAGATCATGGTCAATATGATAGAACCAACAAGCCATAAATTACTCCAGGGAGGAATAACTCTAGAAAAACAAAGAAATTTTACAGGGATTAGTAACCACATAACAGTCAGCAGCAACTCAAAGTTCTTCTAGCTGATAAAAGTATCATTTGCAGACTCAATAGTGATGAATGTTAAGTAAGCAATGTTATAAACTCCAATATGATAGCTAGTTTTATACTGCCAGATCATTTATTGACATAGCAAGGATATTTGACTCTCAAAATATTGCTGGTTTTTAACAAACTGGATTTAGAAACCAAGTTTAGTTTGCTATGTCGAGAAACAAATGCGAGCAAAGAGCAATAGTATCATTCAACACCTGCAACACAATGTTGTCAAGGATGATTGTTTATTTATGATGAAAGATGATTCTCAAGTAAAGATAAATGGAAAAACCAAGTGCTTCCAGCCTTCCATGACTCTTTAAGTCCTAAGGTCCAGTCAAACCATCCAAACAGCTGCATTGATATCTATATGTACAATTATGAAACATGACACATCAAACCTAAGAGTAAGTTGTAAGAAGCACCAAGTTGTACATTGGGAGTCCACATTTGGATGACAAAAGTCTTCACAGGAAAGATTATTGTCTTGCATCATCATGACACAGTTGTTCAGATGTCAATTTAGTGGCAATATCTGATGAAACCTCCCAAAGTCGTAGAGAAAATGAAGGAACAAGATAGGATTTGAATATGATTTTCTAGTGGTTTTTGAAACAAAAAAGGAGAACCGAAATACAGTCTACAAAAATTACCCACGAAAGCTTGCCTCAAGGTCTAGGAAGAGGTCTAGATGTTCGCAGTGCTAATTTTGACTAGTGCAACGCACTTAAATAAGCATCCACAACAATTCTTCATTTTTGAGGATATAATAGAGGAAAGGAAAGTGGGTGGGTATATGCGAGCTATACCCTGTGTTCCTAGTTCGATAAAAATTTTGAGTCAAGTGGATGAAGAAACTTTTATATTTCATCCAAAAAGAAAAGAATTGTCATTCTCGGGGTGTGTAATTTGAACTAGCCACGCGACTACTTCCTACAATTACAAAGAGTAATGCTCCATCCTAAAATGATTACTTTTCACTTGCTTTTGGCACAATTATTTAAAGCAATGGAATGAAGTAAGGGTAAGTTGGTCATTTTATAGGTGATGGGGGTCAAAATGTGGGGTCCATGGATTATGGAAACATAAATACGGCTACTCTTGTCATTTAAATACTAAAAAGTTACTCGTAAAGGTAATGGAGACTTCATTTTTGGGCATCTTAAAAGGAAAGTGGAAAGCCCATTTTGGGACGGAGGGAGGAAAGAGAACCTCTAAACAAATGTCCCACTTGTGTTGTTATTTGAACAAGCAATTTGACTATTCTCGAACATAGAATAAAACAACAACCAAAAAAAAAAAGAAAAGAAAAGAAAGAAAGAAAACTGAAATGTATGCAAGGAAAATTTAGCACAACGAAATACTTACAATAGAGATTGGTTTTCACTGAGGTTATTCAACGCATTGAACATCTCAACCACAACAAGTACTGTCATTGAAACGGTAGAGGGATGCCGATCATCAAACACACTACAGGGATAAATTGTCTCCCTCATATGACAGGTGTCGAAATTCATCTGCCACATAAAAGCTAAGTCATAATGATTCCACAAAGATTTAAAAATAACAATAACCAACACAAACCAAAAGAATCAAGCATCATTCACGAACTCCACACACAAATACACAAACTTTAAAGTCTGCATAATTCACGAACGGGCTCATAGATATACATCTTGAAACATTATTGATATCACATATGTTCACTCTATTAATCAATTTTTTTTTTAAAAAAAAGAATTAATATATATGAAAGAACAATTGCTTTTATTTTAGTAATAAAAAATTGCATTATTAGTAAGATAAATATATACAGTTAAGGTATTTAGATAACTTGAACTCATTTCACTTTCTAAGCCTATTTATAAGTCATATTATTAACTATTTTTTTTAGATGAAGAAAAAGTATATTAATATCAGCAAAAGAACCCAGTTAACAGTTACAAATTTGTCCAATTTCATTGGACCTCAGAAATAGTATAGCTCCTAAAAGCCCCAACTGCTTTAGCTCATAACGAGGCTACATAGGTTATCCTATCCCATACCATATCCAGAGTAACAGAAGATCCGGTAAAGACCCGCGCATGTCGCTCGAGCCATAAGCACCGCCAACAAAGCATTATGCGACAACACTTTCTTCTCTTCCTCTCTCCCGAATCCCATGAAGCAAATCTTTAAAACCTCCAATACACTGGATGGACAAACCCAGTTCTCCCAAACCACACCAAACAACCTACTCCAAAGCTTACGCACCAAATTACATCCAAGGAAAAGATGTGCAGTTGTCTTACTACACGCTTGGCAAAGTGAACAAATATCCGGCGACAACATAACCCTTGGTCTCCTCCCTTGGCGTAGATCATTAGTGTGAATCTTATCTAATGCCAAGGTCCACACATATGCCTGTACCTTTTTTGAAATTTTTCCTTTCCAAATAAAGTTCGCTAGAAGAAACTCAGTTAGAGGCACACCCTAGCACTGAATAAAGGACTTGAAAGAGTATTCTCCTGAGGTATCGCAACTATTAGATTAACTTAAAACTTAGAGAGATAGAATTTAAGGAGTCAAAATTATCATAATGCAAATTTATGTCTACATGACACCTTTTTCTACTGCTTTAGTACAACACATATATGATTATTACTATTAGAAGTACATACAAATTGTTAATTATATGTTTCACAGTTATGCATAATTTTATCCTACACTAAAAGAATTGCTTTATGTATGATTACGTTGTAGTCCTAACAAAATGCTAATTAACATTGGTTTTCTGCCTCATATACTAAATAGAGTGGAAAGCATTTCAATTAACGTGTAAACAATAAAGGAAACATTAACAAGAGTAATCCCTACTTTGCATCATCTTAAAAAAATAATCCAAAGTTTCACAATATCACACACGAAATTTGAGACTATGACGTTAAATCCTATCCATGTTCTTGTTTGTTCAGCAAAAAAGAATTTGTAAAGTTGGGAACTACTAGTACCTTTAAAACTGTTTTCGTGTGATATTGTGAAATTTGCAAGTTGGAATTATTTTTGTAAGACGATGCAAAGTAGGGATTTTCCAAACAATAAAAGGTATATAACTTTAAAAAAAAATTCAACTTCCTCGACTAATAGTCTATTTATTATTCCCTGATAAACCCATTTTCAAAAGTGCAAGAAAGTTTAGACAATCGTAAATGCTGACATAACTCTTGAGTTGTATCAAATGGATCTACCTTTTAAATTGCTTTACATTAATACCACATAATATCTTAAGTTCAACAATGTCATATAAATTAGTCGACCAACTGTTGATGTGGATGGTGAGTTGGCATCTACTTGTCATCTCTACTCCAAATAAGCATCAATGTGTCATGGTAAACTTATGTGGCATCCACATGGAAGGCTTAGGTGGCATCCTTAAAACTCTTAGTGGCAAGAATAGACTCCACAGTGGAGGAATTACATATAGACACTAGCATAAATGCCATGCCTGCGAACCAGCTGATCTGTTTTCTTCCTTCCTGTCCTGTCTTCTTCCCACCTATTATTATGCTTTACCATTAGTCTCCAACTCTCCAGCACCTCCCTTCCTGTCCTGTCTTCTTCTCCTCTCCTTCCTCTCTGCCCCTCACCCTCTAGGCTAGCTTCTTACCTCACCACCAAACTGTTTTTGACACAACTTGTACAATGGTATACAAAAAGAAGGAAAAAAAATGATCACCTAGTACCTCACATGATTTATGGATCAATTTGATGATTAAATCTAATTTGGGTATTTGATAGAGGCAGAATAAAGTATAGGAAGTTTAAACTTGGGGGGAGGTAAGGCTTCTTACTTTTTGTGACCTACAAGTTTCGAAAGCACAGAACATGGCAATGGGATTTGCATGATGACACTAAGGGAAAGAAAGACTAAAAAGAGGACGGGCTCTATATCCCTGTTCCTTCCTTTCCCTGCTATAGCTAAAGGGTATTTGGACTACTTTTGTCTTCCTAGAAAAAGATTACAGTATGAATTACAGTTGGCTCTTTATTTATTCAGCAAGAAAATAACAAGAAGTTGTGCATCCGACTTTCAGACATCATATATAAATTTATAAATTTATAAATATATAAAGAGAGATAGATAGAGTAAATAAATTTACAATGAAGTAAAATTAGTTTTGTCCTAACAATAACCCATAGGAGATACATTACAACTACAATTAACTTTTTATCAAACATAAAAGAAATAAAATGCAAGGATAACGAAACCCTGTGCAGGACCTAAACTTTCCTAGAAGCATAAACGGGGTGCCATATAATCGAATAGAAAGCTACTCACCAGTTCACTGTATGGAAGTCTAGGTCCGCTATCAGCATAAACAAACCACCATATGAACCCCGCAACAGTAGCAAGCCCAACATAAGCTGTCACAATATATAACAACCACTGAGAAGCACGCACACACATACACACACAAACACACACACACACACACACACACACACACACACACACACACACAAAAAAAAGACACCACTCTTGTAATAATGACTGCTCAAAAGTCACAACTAATTTTATTTTTGTAATTTACATTCAGCATTAATGTTTTGATATATTTATCAATACTTTAAATAGGTCATATGTTAACCAACTTCGTAACCATATCTGTTTTTACATTCTTTAAACAAACCACTTTTGAAAAATACATCCTCCACAAAAATCACCTTCCGGTGAAAGACTGAGCTAAGTTTATGCTTGTTGGCCACTATTTAGCCCTTGGTTTACCGATAAAGGCAGTTTTGAATGTGGTTTCTTGATAGAGTTGGGGGTCCATCGAGCTCACTGTTGTGGAATATTTTTCTTTAAACAAACTAGGAATGACTAAATAGGTTTCCATGTTGCACCTATGCAAAATCACTCCCACTTCATCATTTCTTAATCAAATTCCAAATCCCACATACCCAATCAGCTGTAAAGGACCACCAGAACTATACATCAATTCATATATCCTAGATAATTAAGGATTATTTGCCATACAGGGCCACCACCAATGCCAAATTATTGAATTTGCAATGGGTGATGACGTGTATCATGTGACGATACATTATGGACTATGGTACACAAAACTAAAATTGTGACGAAGAAAATTCTTCGCAAGATCTACAAGTTTTTGATTAAGAAAGAGGTGATAATTGTACATTATGCTACGATACCACGTGGAGCAATTTCTTCCAATTTCTTTGCAAGATCTAGAAAAATATAGTTTGTATAACACACACAAACTCTGAGGACATTTCTTTTCAGATACATCTTGCTACTTTTATTTTCTCATTTATATCTTTTTATTTTATTTTTTTAGCATGATTGGCATGACAGTTAGTATGATACATGAATACATCTTGCAGTTAACATGTTGGCAATACTGAAGATACTGATTACTGAATAAGCAGCCAAATATGCACTACCATAAACAATTCAGCAAGTCAAACATCCAACTTAACTAAGCCAAACTCATGAAGAATTCAGATTGAAAACCCAATAGACAACCTAAATAGCGATTTCATTCAGAGTGGACACCATCCCTAGTACATATGTGGAACAAAGCTCTACATCATCAATAAAGCTTTGAAGACAAGACATCATATTGTCAAAAGCATTAACGGCATGATAGCATATCTGGACATGTTTCGAAAGAATCATATTAGATAACGAGAATGAGCTTGAAGCTTGAAGAGGCCTCAATTATGTTGGGCTGATGATTATCAGCATAGAAGTTACCTCCAATAACTACATAACGAAAAAATAACCAGCCAGAGACAACTGCTTCCCCAACCTGCAAGTTTAAAGAATATATAAAATCAACTTCTAGAGAAAGAAGCAATCAATCACACATCAGAATACATGGTACAACTTAATGAGGGAAAAAGAATGGGGAATAATCCATAAGATTTTCCCCAGCAAATTTCTCTCTATTACCGTACATCAACAAGCATAACTCTTAAAAGATTAAAAGACCTGAATAGAAGAATGAATTCCCTTTTGAATTCTTTTTTATGCCAGTCAAACACAGCACACTAGACAAGTGTGTTATTCAAGAAACGAACATCCTAGTTCAAGACAGGTGGCAATCAAATAGGTTAAGTTTGTAACAATTTGGCCACAGCCATTACCTGGATTTGCTTTCTGCCTGACAAATAGCCTTACAAACCATCATTAGCCCATCTAGCATGCCTTATCCTGGCTCCTAGCTCACATGGTCCTTGGTAAATTTCCCCGAAAATCATCCATTTCAGCGAAGCATGCATAACTATGGAGTGTCTTAGGCTTGACTTCCAGAAAAGGAAGGCACTTTGGTGATGTTGGTAGTACCATCAAACCATCGAACCTTTCCTCAACCAAGAAATCTTTGGGTGTTACAGACTTAAACCGGGTTGCTCATTCCAGATTTAGATGATATGGATTGAGCTGTTTCGGGAGGTGGTACGAGATAACTTGACCCAGGACCTGCATGTTTTAAGCTGTGGTCAAGCCATGATTTGTTCCCTCTCCCTCTCCCTCTATCTATCTACTTCCCCCCTTACCTTTTCTTCCATGTGTATGTGTGTGTACCGTTTTCCAGTTCTTTTTCATTTTAAAATCAATAAATATAGTTCAATATCAGAAACATCTGTTTAATTATCAATTTCACCATTGTTATAGAAATCCAATACAAAACTCAAGGATTGATATTCTTGCTATCCTGGCCGATGTCAATGCCAAAGTTCCTGCCATAAGTGATATTAATCATAGACTGGTAATCGCAATAACTATTACTACTCTAATGTTTTGCCATGCAGCACATGAGGATGAGGTGAAATAAATGTCTGGCAAGGAGTGGAACTCAATATCCTTAAAAAATATAGAATACAGCACTAGGTAATGAAGTTTGATAAAAATCATGTCACGCCCTGTTGGATTATCTCAACTCCCGTGGGGTTGGAAATATTGCAACGTATTGCAGGTCATAACCTGTTAAATTCATATGGGTTCAGGTCACAATACCACTCAGGTCAACCTTGACCAGGTAGTAGGTATGCAAGCTAAAGACTTGGGACAGTCTAGGCAGTAGTTTCCTTTTTATTTATTTTTTTCTGAATAATAATGCATGTCAACAGAGTTCATCTTTTGCTGAAATGTGAAACATAGGTCCACAACATTCATGATCTGGGATATATATAGTTACAAATCTGTTCAGAGATGGGCAATGAACCAGTAGTTTACACCAAGCAAGATAGTGACAAGAAAGGTTAGTACAAATGACATGCGACAACGGAGGAGACCGGGGAAGCCTTATGCCCTAATATGTGCGTTCTTTGTGGTGCCAGCAGCTAGACGGCAGCACATTTTTTTTTTGCATTGTAACAGTTTCTTTGGAGCAGGTTGTTTGGTGTATTTGGAGAAGCTTGGGTTTGTCCTTTTGTTTTGGAGTTTTTCCAGATCCGCTATGTTGGCTTTCGGGGAGGTAAAGAGAAGAGGATGTTATGGTATTACGCTCAGTTACCGCTCTGGTGCTTATGGTCGGAATAGAATGCACGAGTCTTTTCTGAAAAATCTATACCATATGAACTGATCTGGAAAGGGCCACGTACCTGGCCTCTCCTTGGTCGAAGGCTGCAGGAGCATTGGTTTATACAATCACTGAGGTCCAAAGAAACTGGGCCAACCTGTAGTGTGACCCTCTAAGATGATGTCCTCCTTTGTTGCATCTTCTGTTCTTTACTGATATAATATTTTTGCTTCTCTAAAATTAGTTTACACCAAGCAGGGGCTTTAGGGACAAAGGGAGTACTTTTTAAAATTTCTGCTCCTCATGAGCATAACATAAACTAGGGGTTTCTTCTAGTCCACGTATTACTTAATCAGTCATAAGATTTGCTTTACCTGTTCCATTGTTTTGTGTCCTTAATAAGTTTTATATGAAAAACCCAGCTATGGAATGTAAACATTATTTTTCCAATTGCTAAACATTATCTCTGCACATCAAACAATAGATACTACAGCCCTTGTCTACTGTTAGATACTCGCTCAAACAACATTAGCATAATTCCATTGGGAAGATAGCAAGACCTATAATCGCAATATATGGCAATAGCATGCAGATGACTAGGTTAGTCGTTCAACAAGCCCCACATAAACAAAGAAGCAAAAAACACTTGTACAAGTTTGTAATCAGCAGATTGTCCTCCACTTTGGCAACTACTAAAAGCACTCCATAGCAAGCAGGATGTCTCATTTTCTGCAAAACTTTTTCTTGATAAAAACAAAATCAGAAGAATGCGGTCCTAACCTTTCGCGGTTTGGACTTCATAACATCAGAGTCTTGTTTATTAAAGCCAATAGCAGTAGCAGGTAACCCATCAGTAACCAGATTAACCCATAGTAGCTGAACCTGAAATTCAAAAACATATATAATGTTAAAATTAAATTTATTGTGAGGACACTGTTACCCATTCTGAATTGGATGTTAGACAAATAAATTCAGCTAAGCGGATCCCAGGGGCTGATAGAGGCCTGGTAGAAGTGTGTATATGTAATTACTCTCAGTTGTTCTTTCAGACTAACATTCTTGCCTTTCCTTTGGTTTTATTTTTTTGGACAATTCATAATTGGTTTTCATCAAAAACATTAGCCTGTTTTGATGATACATGTGAATAGGATAATATGGCGGTAGTGCAATATTGCCTGCAGGAAACGTAATCGATGAAGATGGTTATAGCTATACAAAAAGATGAAAAGACATCGTAAGATGTTTTTTTTTTTTTATTTCTTGCTTAAAGAGATGACAATAGAGCTAGCCCACATTTGAACCAATTATTTACTCTTGTTCAAGCTGCTTCAATAAATGTGGCAAATTGAAAACTTGTGGGGTGTTGTCAATATGATCCTCCCATCATCAATAAAATCATTCAAATAAAAGTAACTATACCACTGCAATTCAGAAGATTGACATTTTAAAAAGCATTGGCAGCCTTAGTTCAGAAACAAGACTTAGAATGAAACTTTTCTCCCTATTTCTATTACCTAGAAGCTTTGAATTCTTTCTAGCATTGGCACCAAATAATGGCAAAAAATAACTGAAAATTGACTTCTCTATTCTTCTAGAATCTTCATCATCTCATATGGAAACGATCAGATTTACATTTGTTGCGAAATCAAATAATGAATCCGCTTTCATTGATCTTTACAAGAAGAAGCTTGAGTGTCTAGAAAGTAAAGACTCACAGGTACAAGAGTGTCAGGGATTCCAAGTACTGCTGCTACAAATATACAAACTACTTCACCAATATTTGAAGAAATCATGTATCTGATGAACTGCTTAGTGTTATTATATATAGCCCTTCCCTCTGCAACTGCCTGCTC
Organism: Mesembryanthemum crystallinum; assembly: GCA_030267885.1. NCBI lineage: Eukaryota > Viridiplantae > Streptophyta > Magnoliopsida > Caryophyllales > Aizoaceae > Mesembryanthemum > Mesembryanthemum crystallinum. The sequence goes on from BSSO01000692.1 coordinate 21,322, forward strand.
AAAGTCAACACAAATAAACAAAGTTCCATTACCACAACTTGTCACAGTCAAATCGGCGAAGATGCTATATCAAAGACAAACAAGGAAGCATACCGCAACAATGGTGGCGAAATTATCATCACCCAACACCATATCTGACGCACTCTAGAATTGGGGGAAAATTGAGTAAATATATAGACAAGATGAACTTCTTAGAAAATTGAACAGAACAGAAACATGGAACACGCAGGCATAAATCAAAAGAACTTAAGTTACTGAATAGACATGAATACATATATTCGCCTAAACAAGAAACAATATATTCCAGAGCATAAAATACAAAAGAGATACAGCATGATGGTAGAAACTAAATTGGGCAAACACTGAAAACTGACTAGCCAAGTTTGTGCTGATGGTGATAAAAATGAGAATGACAATCATTAAACCTAGAAAAAATAAATCCCAAAAATGCACGTCTCTTCTTCCACCGTGGGAATGGGAAAAGGAGAAAAAAAGAAGCTTAGCTATCATTAAAAAAAATAAAAAGGGGGTAGGGGGGGGGGGGGGGAACACTGGTAATGATGTAAGCTTTTTCTAAAATTTTAATAATCAACAATATTGAAGAGTAAACAAAAGAAAAGCTTTAAGCCAGATATAGCCCTTTCTTGTTGGTAGAGAAGAAGTATCCAAGAAATGGTCCAAAAGCACTTGGTTCTAGTCATTGACCTCTAGAGCAGTGCATGTGGATATTCCTGTCTGTTATATTGGCTGATTAGCCTGAAGCTTGTGACATAAATTTAGTTGTTTGCTTAATTGATGCACTAAAAGAAAGAGTAGTATCACATGCAAATGTTTTTGTACCTTGGCAACAGCAGTTCCCGATCCCATAGCAATTCCAATGTCCGCTTTCTTTAATGCAGGTGCATCATTTACTCCATCACCAGTCATTGCAACCTTAACAAAATAAGTTAACAAGAAAACTTATTATGCAAACCCAAACAAAAGACAGAAGAAAAGAAAATAAGTACTCATACAAGTACAGAAAGCAGCAAAAGAGACATTGTAGCGATCTGTTTATATTTTTGAGGAGAAAGTCAGGGAGGCAAGCAGGGACAGATGAATAACTGAAGAATAAAATACAGATTAGTCAAACTTATTTGGATCTCATAAATAAAATAACTATGAGGTGCCCCAGCTGCACTAGTCCACACAAGCTAAATAAATTATCCTATCACAGCCAGTCTGGTGTAGAAGAGGAAAGCTGTGCAAAACCACGACTGTACAGTGGCAGGCTAAGCACTAATAAGGAAAGCTGTGTGAAACCGAAAAGCAATAGAAATCTTAAATTCGCCATGAATGCTAAATAAAAAGGAAAACTGTGAAAAAGTAAAATAATGCAAGCTATCCTTGTTATATTTCCTAAATAGTTTCAATTTCCCCCCTCAGAAGTCAGAGAAACATTGGAACACTGAAATTTTAGCTCAACAAGTTTCCAATTAGCAAACCAAATAAAGAACCACTAAAATCTCTACTTTTCAATGTTTCATCACAGTGACAGACCAAACAAGTGAAAACTATGAGGTTCACACTTCACACTTTCCTATTGTACTCCAGTTTTACTTTCACCCAAACTTCCACATTAAGAGTTCTCAAACATAGTGGTAATGTTGACATTGAAACAATTCAATCGTGCAACACATACTAAACCATCGGAAGAAAGAAGATACATTGTAGAAATTTTACCACTTCATTCTGGTTCTGTAAAGCTTCAACCAGCATTCTCTTGTGAGATGGCTCAACCCTAACACATTGAGGAAAAAAGTTAGATTAAAGAAATTATTACATAGAGTTAATGCAAACACATCAAAAAAAAAAAAAAAAATCACAGTACAAGATGGTGTGCCATAAAATATCAGTCATTTTTCAGACCGACAAATGCACAAAGAATACAAAGATCCTCTACAACAGTTTAATCCATTTCCTTCAAAAATTTGACACCAACAAACAGAAAAAGAATAATTCATACCTTGTAAAAAGAGCCATGCGTTGCAATGCTAATGTCCTCTGCAAAGCTGGAAGTTCTTCAAATTCAGAAGCTGTATAAGAATGCCCGACAAAATCTCCAAGGTGATCAAAAGCACCCATTTTGCGGCATAATGATTCTGCTGTTGCCTGAGGTTGGCACTCAAATTAATAGCCAATACAATGCCAGTAATATGCAAATCACTATTATTCCTTTTCTCTCTCGACCTTCCCCCCCCCCCCCCTCCACCCGACGCCTAAGTTTGACTTTCATGTTTTGCTATAATAAATACAAGAAAAATTAGAGAATACCTTGTTGTCCCCCGTTACAACTATGACACGTATTCCAGCAGTCATGCATGACAGGATGGCATCTCGTACTTCCTTTCTTGGTGGATCAAGCATCCCAACCTACCCACAACATCCAAAAAGGTGAAAGGACAATCTATGAAGTTTGCAATTAATAACAAACATGCTTTTAAAGATGTGGAACTATTTAAGCAATGTTAACAAATTCTCCCACTAACCATCCCACAGTTCCCTTGCTAATTTATGACTCCCATAGAGATTAGAAAGAGGAGGGAATAATAATTTAAAAAAAAAAAAAAAAAAAGAAGGCTAAGAGTAAAGGAATCAAAAGACAGCTGAGCTTCTGTAGTTTCGATTGCCATACATGAACACCGGCGTATCAACAGATGGGAGAGAACTTAGGACAGGTACTCAACAAGTCTACACTAAGGGGCAAAAGATTGGAATAGAGTTGATGTTCATCTTAGAATGGACAAGGAAAAAAAATTATAGTTTAGGTACCTGTTGAAAAACATGTTCTTACTAGTTCTTGTTAAAAAGAAAAACTAATTTTCCTGTGGACAAGTCATCCAGTCTCTGTTTATTATGTTCTCTTCACCTTTCTATGCCATAAAAAAAATTCTTAGAAGTATATAATAAATAAAACACTGCCTAGCAAAGTTTCAATGTATATGAAGACTCCTTGCCCACTCTGAGTGTTATTTTCAGGTTCTACGCAACACATAGCTTTTCTCATAATAAAAACATAAGAGATGGGCTAGAAGATTAAAATATCAGTAATATAAGATTAGAACAAACTGAAAACAAATCATTCTAGATAAAGTGAATATAGCATCATACTACACCATCATACTACATTCATAAGTTATTCTATGGAGCTTGTGAAAATATTCATTTGATTGGTACTGGTTTTATTAAGACATCAAGATGCTCAATGAAGTTATGCCACACTAGAGCAATGGAGAATAATCTGTAATCAGCAGCAAAGAAACAAAGTGCAGCAAAAATGTGGACAAAAGTTTAAAAAAAAAAGCATACCAACCCAATAAATGTGAGATCTTTTTCATCATCTAAAGAGAGAAGATGTTGACCCATAGGTAGCCGTTTAAAAGCCAGAGCAAGGCATCTCAACGATTCTTTCCCTGCAAAACTGATAAATGAAGTATAGGTTTACCTTTGATGTGACAGTAGAATAGTAAGGAACAGGAAGAACACCGAAGTGCAGAAAGTATCATGAAGATATATTGCAAGCATTAAGAAAAATATTAACCTTCAGCCTAGCTGGTACTAATAGAACTCAGCCCACCTTGGACGCTTTTGCTCCTTTATCTAAGTGCAAGATATAGCAATTTTGGTCTCTAACCAAATTGCAAGTCCACCATGTGTCTCGAGGACTAAATGATTGGGGATAAGCTTGCTTTCGTGGTATAATTACTTGAATCCAGATTTCTGTTTGATGTCCTTCTCTACTCTCTCGTGTCTAAAATCCTATTTAGTACGGCCAATGGACAAGAGAGGTTGATGAAAGGATCTCCAGGTCTGCTCTACGATTGGGGAGGATATGAATCATCCTGTTTGATATGAATTGATGAGTAGATCAAAAGCATAGGAAGGCTTGTGTTTCGTTAGCAGAGTATAAGAATGATTTCCCTTCCCACTCATGGACTTTTCCTGTAGAACTGAGAGTCTTAGCACACAGTCCATCAAGAATAAGTATGACCTTCTACAGAATGGATCTGACACCGAAGCTTGAAATTTGCTACTCATGCTTGCCCTTAGAAGTTCACATCACTTGTATCTTCTTTCTCCTATATATATAGTGATGAGTGGTATTAGGTTTGTATTCAAGAGGCCCTTGAAATCAATTCCTTTTTGATTAATTTCCCCATTGTCCAATGTTTTCCAGCAGTTTGCACTAAGGGTTGTTCACCAGTCCAAAACCAGACAAGATAAGAACTAGTTAGACCAAAACCCAGAATCTCAAAAGATTCAGGAAATGGAGATTGGTGCAGAATTTTCTGGGTCATGGAGGATGATATTCATATTATTATGTTCTTATGTCAGGGACTGAGGGTTTTTATGCATAGAATCTTCGAAAGGTACAGGAGTTCAGATCACTTGATGTTCTTCACTATGTTATTAATCATTTTGATGTTACCAGTTTATAACTAGAATTTGCAGTCTTGATTACTCTTGGGTGCTTACTTGATATCCAAATCCCTTTTGCCAATTTTACATAGAAGATAAAATAGCTACTAGCCTAGGTAAGAAGCATGGTAAGCAAATGTGAACTTACTGTTTCTCTACTTGCGAATATCTACATTACTGAAGCTCACATTTTTGCTCTTCGTTTGGACTCCGTATGCCCCAAATAAAAAAGTTTCCAATTTGACCTTCTCTAAGGTATTTAAGTTGCAAAAAACTTTGATGACTCGCTCTTACCTCATCAATTTCCTCCATTTTTCTGCTACAATTATCAAGAAGTCAAAGCATCCCTATGTAAGAAACCTGGCAAATTTTTCTTTTCAGATGTGTGTCTTCATTGCTCAAGGAGCAACCAAAGTTGCATCTGATCCCTCATCATGAGAATCCACAACAGTTGCCAAGGAGAATATTTCAGTGCATGGAGAGTAGGAATGTGAGTTTTTTGGATAAGTCCAAAGTCCAGTCTAATCCAATCCAAATTAGCCTGTTTGGACTAGACTATTTGAATTTTGGATTGGACTGGAGACTGGACTTTGGACTTTATCCAATAACTCACATGAAAAAAATAATTCGGACTCGAAGACTTGAATCCAAATTAATTCAGATGAGATTCAGACTCAAAAATTCGAGTCCAAAATTTTTAAAACTGGACTTGGACTCGCCAAAAGTCCAATCCAAAGTCCAGACTTACACCCCTCAGAGGAGTATAGGTTGATGACATACCATATGTAAGTTTATCATGTGGCTTTGGTAGGGATAGAGAGAAGCACGGGTGAAAAACTTTTCTTTGACGTGTGTAATGATTTGGATAGAGTGAAAATTATAAATTCACACTAAAATCTATCAGTGTACTAACTCCTGGGAAAGGTGGTTTATTTAACTTCTCTATAGCCTAGCTCAAGCAGAGAAAACCTTTAGGTAGATCTTTATGACATTGGAAGAAATGGAGGCAGTTTGTCAAAGTTCCTTGTTTCTTTTTTCTAAGGAGACCTTGTAGCTCTCTCCGACTCAAAACTAAAACCATAAATTGAAAGCATATATATTGCTTTCTTAAAAGCAGTCTCTGCTATTAATAGGCATGTTACGATGTGGTAAGAGCAATAATTGGAAAACCATCACAACAACATAGCATGTAATTGATCTTTCATGAAAAGATCTAACCTGTTAAACATTGCCTCCATCTCAGCTCTAATGTCAGCATTCAGTGGAATGATGGAACCATCATCATTGCAGAAAATACTTGTGCATCTAGACAATATACTCTCTGGGGCACCTTTTGAGAACATAATTGTCGACTGTTTTCGGCTGCAAAGCACACTCATCATCTTGCGATCACGAGAAAATTCAAGTGTAGATACCTGCAAGTCATTACATATGCAAGTGTTGTATATATTATTTATTGAAAGACGAGACTTCATTGATAGCAAGTTAATGTACAAAAGAAACAAACGAATTTCAAGAGAAGAAAGGAAACAAAAAGCGACATGTCACAGCAAAGCATTCAATTAGGCTAAATACTACTCCCTCCGTCCCCCACTTATGTTGTCAAATCACCAAAAACCTTGTCCCACAATTACGTTGTCAAACCCCATATTTCCCCTAAAATTTCCCACATTACCCCTCTTCTACTTCCCACTATCAATTATATATTCATACCTCTATTATATATTCTACTATATATTACTCTCTCATCCCACTACCAATTAAATATTCATATCTCTATTTACCTTTAGATTATTTTAATCTACACTCTATCTCTACTTTGCCCACTACCTTATTATATTCATTCACAACCAAGGCAATTTGGGTTCAATTAAACTCCTCAATTTCCGTGCCCCAATTGGTTTGACAACGTAAGTGCGGGACGGAGGGAGTAATATATAGTAGAACCAGATGAAGCAATAAAAAAATACTTTAGATCAGATCAATTCCTACTTGATTCCTCTGATTTTTAAAATCTTTTATGTTTCAGCTCCAAGCTCCAACCAGATACACAGAGAACAGCCAAAACATAAAATTTTCATAAAATCCTCCTTTCCTTGGAGCCCCCAGAACATGTACATAAATACTGAAGAATCGATTCCAGATCATTGGAGAACACACTGCGTTCACAAAATATACTGCATAAACATAAGTTGGACTTATGGCCAACATAATGAAAGTGCACATGTACTGTACTTTCTGAACTTCTGATTCAGATAGCATTGGCGATTCTGAAACTGATTAATGAGGATTGTGCTAATACAGATAAGGAGAGGATGTTGGTCAACAGTTGAACACTATGAGGAGAAACTGGAGAAAATTGTGGTGTTTCACAAGGATGGAGTTGACTTGTAATCCGACACTGATATTAGCAGAGGGGGTGGGGGGGAACCCTGAGAGGTAGCTCAATTGGTAAGAGCTCTGAGATCTATTCTGGAGGTCCCTAGTTCGAGTCTCCTCAGGGCCATTGGAGGTTTTCCTAGCTGTTAACTTCAGGGCCCATGGGATTAGTCAGGCAAAGCTCAAATACCCATGTNCCCCCCCCCCCCCCGCTCTTCAGTGCTCACAGGAGACAACGGGCACTCAAAAAGAAAAAGGGTTCCAATATTTGAGTCTATAAAATGAAAAGGAACGCACTGCAATACAATATAACATGGAAAGTTGGAATGTTGGATATTCTATGGAGGATCAAGGGTCACACTATTTAAATGGAGTACTCTCTATTCAGGCCTTTCCTGAATTTTCTATGGCTCCATCAATAGACGATGTTCCATTGGAATTGATGCAAAATAAATAAATAAAAACTTTTAGTGGGCATTGGGTTCAGTATGAGAAGTGTGCAATTCTCAATAACTTTTATTTGCTAGAAACTAGAGCACTCAAGGAATAGCCAAATAGTGTCTGGTTGACAATAGAAAGTTCTGCTTGTTCTATGGAGGACTCAGTAAACAAATTTCCCAAATTGTGGGAAGTAGAACTTCCTGGAAAGATAGAATTCTGGTATTGTAGATCAGCCAAACAACGCAAGAGTCAAGAATTTAGTACTTCCAGTTCCCAAGAAGCACACTTTCGTTGTTTTTGTTTATCAGCTAAATGACCACATAAAATAAAGAGGGCTTTTTCCTTGAAGTTGAATGACAGTTTATCATGCACTTACAATGTTAGTCGGACTCGACTATAAGTTTCTAATTGAGATACATGTCTCTCTTGGCCTAAAGTGAAATGTGAAGTTTCCACACCCACGTCAGAGTGTTGAGGATTCAACACGGATACTTGAGGTGACATGAATAGTGTAAGTAAAGTGTGGGCTTCCTTTCGAGCTCAGGAGAGTATGTAACTTGGATGTAGATGATAAATTGACAACATTTTATTTTAATTTTTATATTTATTTTTATTTTTACTTTTGAAAAACTAATTAGCAACTGAGCAATTAAACAGAAGCTGCATAAACCAGTAAATAACGATCCCTTGTTCGAGACCAATGAGAATACCACAGCTTGTAATCCAGCAGTAATCAAGAACCAGTCAGAATGAAGAAAGAAAGCCAAATAGAATATGCATGAGCAAACCTTTTTGAATTGAGTCTCCCAGTACCGGTTACAATAAGAGGCACGGTCAAGCTTGCTGAGCATATTCAGAGCAGATGGCATAGAATCAAAGCCAGGAATTCCAATCTGATAGAAAAATATAATCAGAGATCTCTTTTCACCAGTTGCTGCAGAGGTATATTTGCAAAAATCACAAATACTAGAATATTTTGAACAAGTGCATTATGAGGCATATACAAGCCAACAACCTTTTCTGCTAACACACGAAGTGCTACTTCCGTTGACTCCCCAATCTTTCCATAGGTTCCCTTGTCTGGGTTATACTGCAACATAGATTCGTTGCAAAGGGCAGAACACATGGCAATGTGAAGAAGACAAGGCTGCTGGGCAGGAAAGTCAAGCTGCAATCCACACACAAGTCACACAAATATGAAAGTGAACAAAGAAATGCATGTCATCTCATCCAGTTAAATCTTGTATTCTAGTCCA
>BSSO01000693.1:0-29848 GCA_030267885.1 Mesembryanthemum crystallinum
TCCTAAAGTCTTCCTTTTTCTTCTTATTATTCTCCTTCTTCTCTTCTTCACTTCTTCTCCCTATAACAAGAAATCACAAAATCATCCATGGAAGAAGTAGTTGAAGAAGTGATTATGCAACCAAGAAATAAACCAGAATAAAAAAATGACCAATAGAGAAGGCAATTTAATGTGCAGAAGTTGTTGCTAAATTATCATGTCAACTTCCTGACGAAAGGAATTCAATTTCAAGTAGTTTCAGAGTTCAAATGTTCAAGGCAGACTATTGACAAAATCTGGCCAAGGGAAAAGTACCAATTGAACTCATCACAAGCTATAGATGTCAGACTAAGGTTTAGAGGCAACTGATGTTGATCGTTCCCGTCTCAAAACAATAGATATTCACAAGCGCACACGTATCAGATCACTTGCTGAAGCTATGAATGTATCATCAACAACATGTCACAGGATAATGAAGCAAGGAAAAATCAAGGCACATAGAAGTGCACTTAAGCCACTACTAAAAGAGAAGAACAAGAGAGCAAAGTTAGATTTCTACTTCTCAAAATTGCACTTTGACCACTTGTATCAAAATCCAACATTTGGAGCATGTGATGATCAAAATCCATATTGACGAATAATGGTTTTACATGACCAAAGATAAGCAAAGATATTACTTACTCCCTGGTTCACCAGAGTCTTACAAATCTGCAAAAGCAAGAGGTTCATAACAAAAATCATGTTCGTTGTAGCTGTAACATGACCTAGATATGGGGATGAGGCACAGCTTGTGTTTGATGGCAAAATAGGGATATGTGCCTTCACATTTATGCGAGAAGCCAAGAGAAACAAGAAGAACAGACCTAGAGGAACTATGGAGACAAAACCAATTATCTCCATAACCAAAGAAGTCATGAGAGAGTGTCTAATTTCCAAAGTATTGCTAGTTTTAAAAGCAAAGTGGCCTCAATGGGAGGCAACAACAATATGGGTGCAACAAGATAATGCCAAGCCACATATCACACACAATGATCATGAATGGTTCACAGCTACTACATTAGATGGATGGGATATTCAATTGTGCAACCAGCCCCCAAATAGCCCAGATTTGAATGTACTAGACTTGGGTTTCTTTAGAGCTATTCAATCAATACAACACAAGTCTACTCCTAATTGTGTAGTTGATTTAGTGAATGTTGTCACAACAACCTATGAAAAGCTAGATCCATGCATACACACGTAACAAAGTGTGGCTTTCACTCCAATATTTCATGCATGAAGTAATCAACGTTAAAGGGGGAAATGGATACAAGGTGTGACATAAGAGCAAAGACACGATGGTCAGGGATGGCATACTGCCAGTATGTGTTTAACTAAATTCAGAAGAAATAGAAGTAGCAAGGATATACATGATTGAAGGGATAGTGGTTGCACCACTTTTCATACCACCATATGAAGAAACCATGGAGGAAACAGAGAAGCAGGTAAGTGGAACACAACCAGATGAAGAGTTAGATTCTACTGACACAGATGAAGAACCAGATCAAGACACTGAGTTCATTAGCAAAGATGCACTGGATGAACTAGATGAATTCATTCTTCATTAATGAACTTAGGCAAGCAAGCAAGCACGGATTACAACCTTTTGGTATATATGAGCACAGCATGTACATGAACTCAACTTCTACAACTTTTTGTGATGTTTAGTAGCTTAATTTAGTAGTTGGCTCATGCAGTTGGTGCTACGGTTAATCGAGTCGTGTCTTCTTGTTAATGAGAATAAGTAGACGTTAAAATCCCTTACGATCGTGGTTTTACTTCTTTGAGTTGAGGAAGGTTTCCACGTAAATATGTGCTTTAAGTTCTCATTGTTCTTATTGTTCTTATTACCTTGATCTTCCATGAACAAGTAAGAACCCAATTCACCCCCCTTTTGTGTTTTTAGAGTCGTTTCACATTCTCTGAGGATCGAGATCTTGCTAAGATCATACTCAAGCAAAAGGTGTTCTAATCCAATGATCTATCCCAAGGGCACACTACTTTGGTGACAATCTCTTTTAATCCTTTTTTCCATATCTTTTCCATTTTGGCATAATATGTTTATTATCATGATTAACTCTTAGATAATATTCATCATGTGATTTGTTGGCATGAATTACTTATCTTAAGATTTAACTAAATCGAGCATGAAATGAATCTCATGTTCACTTGGCTATCAATTACTTGCATAAACCACCTATACATAAACTATAAATCGAGCTAAAATGTTGAGCATCGTGTGAATACAATGAAAAAACTTTTGATCCATTCGAATAGACTTCACACTGCCGAACTCAACTCTCCCATTGAGCCTAAGAAGTTCTTCCCCATCCGGGAATGGGGCACAAAAGCGGCTTGTTCATGATATCTCTTTATAGATATTCGTGTTCAAGCCCTTTATTAAGCGGTTCCATATTACCTAAATATGATGGGGTCGTCTTAAGCATAGTCCCTTGACTAACAATTGAACGAAACATGACAAGTGAGGTTACGACATTTCAAATCATAAAAGCAGCCAAGACACCACGCAAACACGACCCGCTAGCGGCCCATCATATGCACGCACTATCCATCCAATCTTTTGTGGGGCGCTAATTTTCCCGTAGAGCCGCTGTCCACATTTATGCACAAAGGGGAAAAAGTTGAAGAAACTAAATAAATAGAGGCTTACTGTTGTTCTATGTGAGGTGAGAAACTTTTTGTTGAGGGACATTAAGGTCTTGTCTGCGATTACAGTTTTATTGGTATCAACACTATGTGTCCATTATTTTTCAATCTTACTGCACATTGTGGGTGATTATGTTATTTTCCTTATGTTGTCTGTTTTATGTTGGGTGGTAAGCGGAGGGATTGAATCACATTTACATTGTCCTCATATCCAAGAAGAAAAATCCAAAATTTATTACCGACTTTATGCTGATCAGTTTGTATAATACTATTTACAAGTTGGTCTGGAAAGTGTTAGCAAACCGGCTTAAATGATGTTTACCTAAAATTGTTTCCGTTAGTCAGAGTGCATTTAATATTGGGAAACTGATTATTGATAATGTTTTAAAATTTTAATGGCCCTTGAAATGTCCTATACTATGAAAAATTCCACCTTGAGAGAGTGCTTTCTCTCACTTAAACTCGACATGGCTAAAGGCTAAGATCTTATTTGGAGGCAGTGCTTCATAAGTTTGGCTTTAAAAAGTCATGGATTGGCAAAGTAAGGGAGTGGTTTCATTCGGTTTCTTTTTAGAGGCAACTGCCAACTTTTTTCATGCTTAGGAGAAGTCTTCATCAAGGGAATGCCATCTGCATTATATGTTTATTCTTTGCATCGAGACTTTTCCGAGACTAATTCAAAAATCAAAAAAGGCGGGTTTGATTTTGGGTGTCAGGATTTGTTACGGGTGTATTCTCCGCTGATGACAACTTATTATTTTCCCGGGCTACTCCTGAAGTGACAACTACAATTCGCAACATCTTGGTTACTTATAATAGAGTTTAGCAGAAGAAGGTAAGTTTTTGAAAAAATAAAAGGTTTTGTTTAGCAAAGGAGTGAGTACAGGCGGCGTATTATTATTGCTGATACCCTTGCTGTTGATGAAGTGGATGTCCATGAATGCTATCTTGGTATGCCCATTTTCATAAGGCACTCTAAGAAGGCTAATATAATTTGTTAAAGGAACATTTATGCAACAAACTGCATGGATGAAAGGGCTTGTTGTCGTCTAAAGTGGATAAGGAAGTTGTTAGGTTTTGGAGCCAAATTAATTAAATATAGAAGTTGGGTTTGAATGATCAATAGAGGTGAAGCTTGTATCATGTTCTAACTGTGCCAATAGTGCGTGGCAGCCATGCTATTGTAAATGAGCAGCCTTGGTATTAGTTTATTAGAGTTTGATTGGAACTCTGACAGCCTTGCGTGACAAGTGATAGGTGTACTGCTTGAGATGCTGGCACCGTGCTTATGGGCTTCGGCGAGGACTCTTTGTTGATTTGGGTATATACTTGCTATATTTTGTTTAAAGTGATTAATTATTTTAGTTATTATGTTTTTAGCATGTTTCCAAATGTCATTAGACTACTTCCTAAAGGCATTTTAGCAAGGTTGGAAATCAATGTAATTAGGAAGGTTGCTTGGAGAAGGAGTTAGCTAAAAGATAGTTTCCTAATTCTAGTGGGAGTTAGATTAGGAAGGTGGTGTGATCCATGGAGACTCTATAAATGTAGAGTTCTCGGTTGTAATTGAAGTGTGCACTAACAAGCCATGTAGGGTGCTCGGGTTAGAGAGCGGGAAGCCCTTGGGGCTTGGGTTAGTCAATGGGGTGGTGATGGTATTCACCATTTTCGTACTACGGGGGGGAACACATTGAGTGAGGTGGGTAGCATAGCCATAGCCATGTCAGAGGCTTGAGGAGCTTATAACGCTTGTAACCATGTAACCTTGTTTACTCATAGTGGATTCTGTTTTCGGTCGTGTGATCGATCAAGTGGTTTTTCGCCCGGTTCTCGAGTTTCCACGTTAAATCTCGTGAGTCCTTTATTTTCGTTGTTGTTTATTCTTGAACATTAATGTCACCTGTATTAATTCTGCTGCCAAATCCCCAACAAAAGTGCTACTAAAGAATGTGACGTAAGCAGTCCCCACCTATGTGATGAGTGTGATAAAACTTCCGACAAGTTACTTCAAATAGGTAAGTTCTATGTTTTCACAATTTTTTTTGGGAAAACACATAATGAAAAGAACATTTAATTTATTTGACTTTTTTGCTAGAAACTATGTAAAGCAAAGTCTGAAGGGTGTCTACTTGGTGAGATGCTAAAGCCAGATATTATCTTAATAGTACTTGCTCTCGTCATTGCTAACCAATAATCTGAGCTACTCGTGGAAGAGAATTTATGAGGCAAAGTGGGTTAAGAAGAAGGGTATGTGTTGGTGTGTTGGTAATGAGCGATGGATAAAAATTTGGAATGAACCTTGGCTGCTTGGGAATGGCTTTCTTGAAGTGATGTCTTCATGTGAGTATGTGAACAGTAATATGTTGGTCGAGTGGCTGGTTGATAATATAGTTACAAAAGAATGGAATGCTAAAGGTGTTCAATTTCTTACCTATCGACGCTGGTCATATCCTATCCATCCCTTTTAGTCTTCGCTTGCTAGAGGATGCGCTATTTTGAAGATGGGGCAAGAAAATCGTATTTTTTTTTGGGCACGGCATACCATGATATTATGGATGATAAGAGAAATCAAGAACCCTAAACGTCATTGTGACCTGATAAGGCACTATGGAATAAGATATGGGGTAATGTTGTTTCACGAGTAATAGTTTGTGCAATGTGCTTGCAACGAGTTGTTTCCCATGGGAGTCGGGCTTTGTAGTTGCGTGGAAATGATTAGGGAGAGCTAATTGCCACCCAAATGAGCCCGAGAAAGGTTTGCATGCCTTACGGGACTGTCTGCTTGCTAACACGACTTGGGAGGAGTATGATTTACAGGTTGGAGAACAAAGTACAACATGCTCATTTAGGGAGTGGGTGGATGAAGTGAGATTGCAGCTTAATATAGAAGGTTTCAGAAGATTATGTTTTTATTCATGAGCAATCTGGAGTACTCATAAAAGACGTATTTTGAAGGCTCGATTAGATCACCACTGGAGGTTAAATCGTACCTTGACGAACTCATCTCGGATATGGATGTCCCTGTGCGTGGAACTAATACTAGTATCACAAGAAGTAGACGTAGGTGTCATTAGTTTGCTCCTCCTTCAAGTACGGTTAAAGTAAATGTTGATGCGGGAAAGTTAGGGTTTGTTGTCACTTTGTTGGGTATTGTATGCTGTGATGATATGGAGAGGCCTATGGTTGAAGCAACCATGGATTTTCTCGCGAACTAGAACGTTAATGTTGCGGTATCAAAGGAATTGCGTTTGGGCTACATCTTGTGTTGATACATTATTTTGATCGAACAATGGTCGAGATGGAAAAGCTTTATGTTTTCAATACTTTGAATGCTAGTAGTAGTGGGTCTAATTGTTTTCAGTTAGTTGTCGAGGATAGTATCTCAACACTATTTCGTTTACTAGTAGCTTTTATAGTTTGTTGTGGTCCTTCACTAAAAGGGAGGGTAATCTTGTAATCCATGAGCTAGCGCATGTGCAACCTTTGGAAATTGGGTTTCGTTTTTAGGAGTCGTCTTTTCCAAACTATGTTTCTCTACTCCGTTAACTGATTTGGAGGTTTTAATAAAAGATCGAAAATCACTTTATCAGCCTTTCACTTTTATAAAAATAATCCATTATTTAACTAATAAACTATTTAAGCATTTGTGACAAACATGAAAGAAGAATCCCACAACACCAAAAGTGCAAAACCGCCAAAACTTGCAGTAGATTAGTGTTGATCCCAAAATTTTGCAGTCAAAGTTGAAGTCTTCAACAACCCAAATTTTGATTGACTTCCCTACATGTCTTGCAAGAAGAAACTATTTTGTGTCTATTACTTTTGTCTTTTTCAAAGAAGAGAACAAAAGCTAATTTGATCCATAGGTTTTCAACTTTTGCTCACTTTGATCCATAGGTTTGCAACTTTTACCCACTTGTTTTTGGGCTTTTGGTGGATGGGTAGTAGGATTAGGAAGGGATTTTTGGGTGGTGGGCAAGAGGACTTCTAAGCCTATCCGTGACATTGTTTTGGGTTGGGCTTTAATTGTTTGAATTTTATTTGTTTTTCCGGGTTAGGTATTTAGTCCGTTTTTTTCCCTTTTTGTCCATTCTTCTAATTTATACCGAACTGTCAATATTTTGTTAATGTTCATTCATGCATGCATATGAGATACTTTCACTAGTGCTTTGCTCCATCTGTTTAGATTAAATTTTGCTTTTATGAGGTATATTGAAGATAAATTTGAATAACTCAAAGATTACATTAAGCAAAAAAATTGCTAAGTAATTATTATGATTTGTGTATAATTTTAAATTTACTTAAATTACTTGGTATAGAGATTACAACTAATTGGACATAATTAAGAAAATTATGGAAGCTTATATTGCAATTGAAGGGCTTTTTGATATTCCAGAAGGACCACAAGCTTTTCAAAAGCAGATGAAAATGAAATATGAAGCTGGTAATGGCAATGGTGGATGCCACCAATGCTACTGTGTATATAAGTGCTGCTATGTAATTGTTTTTGTTTTATAACCCTTAAAGATGAGGGGAGAATCTCTAGCATCCTAGAGCTTGAACCAAGTTCATGCCACCAATGCTATGGAAGCTTCTTGCTTGTGAAGCTTATTTAAGCTTCATTGCTTGGTAGTGCAAGTTGTGGACAGTTTAGGACATTGGGGGGAAAAAGGGAGGGAATATGGGGTTTCTAGGCACGTGTCTTGTTAAAAATTGCATAGGTGGGTGATGCAATTTGTTGTCTTTCTTGTTATTTCATTTTGTTGTTGTTTTGTATGTTCCGATAATGGGTTGTTGGCTTTAATTTATTAGATTGTTTATAAATAATAGACAACCACGACATACAATATCACAACTATTGTGTACCTCGTGCGATACACGGATTAAAATTGTGATTGGTTGATTGTTATAATAACAATACTACAACTTACAGTTTTTTGTTTTCTTGAATATGATTCAATTTTTATAACTTTTTTCCTCTTGCATTTTATCCAATCACTACAATCCAAGAACACCATAAGCATTACAAATTCAAAAATAGTTTTAAACAAAATAATTAAGTAGACTTAAATGAAAATAATCTGATCAATTAAACCAAAATTGAAGCAAAGTACCAATTTCTAATCTAAACTAATTTAAATTTATTTCAACCATCTTTTTTTTTCTAATCGCTATAAAAGTTAAAGAATGTATCGGAATTACCTCAAAATAATCACTCGTCTTCTTCACTTGACCAACGCTATAGAGTTAGCACACCAAGAAAGACAAAGAGGTAAGAAGAAAATATTTCACGTGGTGCCCTTAATTAGTTAAGAGGACGGTTACTTTTTTAACTACTGGGGCACTATTAATTGAGATTTGTAGTATTATTTAGCCATAGAACATTAAGTGAATGGAACGTTACTTTTTACCATTAATTGATATTGGAATGTTATCACTTCATGAATAAATGTTATTTGCTTAAGTGATTGTGTGTATTACTTTAAGAATATATGTTATTTTCTTAATTAATTGATTGTGTAAATTAATTCATGAGTTTTTTTTTTTAATTAACATATGCTTGCCAACTCTGCTTTAGATTGCTGACTATGCAAGTGATATAGCATGTGAATCAGCAGCTTATGTGTCGCATCGTGGTTGAGTCCATGTCTTTTAAACTATTATATAGAATATATGTTACACAAATAATAAGCATCAAGTTAGACGACAAAATTAAGCACGTAACGAAACTTATAACGAAACTTACATAACCCTTGTATCACGGGTACACATAGTACATCATTTTTTTTTTTTTTTTTTTTTTTTTTTTTTGGTGTCTACAAGGAGGAACTTCCTTCCCCCTTGGGCGTGGCTAAAGGGCACCTCCTAACGCACGGCCTCGGGTATTCCACGAATAAATTCGTGTAGGTGCTCCCCAGGAGGCTTGAACCCGTGACCTGGTGTATAAGCTAAAGCTTGTTTACCAGTGGGCCAACACCTCTTGGGTATAGTACATCAATTTAAAATACAATCACTTTAACCAAGTTGGTCTTAGCGTAGTGGTAGCTCATTTAGTCCCTTAACCAAGTGGTCGGGAGTTCGATTCCCAACACTTGCGAATGGAAAGAGATCATTGGCCAGCTATTTACCCTTAAATGGAGCTCCCATGGCGAGTGGATTTGTCATTGCTGTTGGCGGTGGATCCCCTGGTTAAAACCAAAAAAAATACAACCACTTTGAATCTTACTTCAATTTATTACATTCGTCATAAACCCAACCATCTTCATAATTTTAGAATTGGTAATGTCTTCCATAATCATAGCAATGAGTAGCCTGCATTGATAATATTATAATCATGTTAATAAAACGAGTGATGAAGCATAATTATGACAGATCAAACAAGTTATGGAATTGGTTTTATAATTACACTAACGTTGGCTTAACTAGAGTGATTCTTCTTCTTTCTGTTGAACTGGTAAATTTGAAGTATTTCACCAAGCATTGGCTCTCTTGCAATTAAGTTCCAGACCTCTTTTGGGTTTAGTAACATTTGTAAGCGTGTGAGTACCACATCGATTACATTCCTTAGTTTTTCAATTTCTTCCTAAATACATGTTGTTTTCGCATCCATAGTATCTATGAACCATTAAGTATTAGTTATTTCATTATAACAATAAAAAATATATTAGGATGCATAAGAGTTAGATTGTGTAAACATTTGTGATTTTGCTTACTGAATATAGATGAAGAACAATAATGTGTTTTGATGACAATAATATATCACTACTCTTTTTATTTGTAAAATACTAGTATTAGTAAATGAAATCTGCATACTCATTCTTCTAAGTTTACTTATATAAGAAAAGAGCACTCACTTGTAAATTGGCGAATGAAGTCTTCAGCTACGATCAACGATTCAATCAGCTGATTGCTGCCATATTACTGAGCTGAATCTCCTGAGGCAGGAGACGATATCTGATATCCAATTCATCAAAAATGATCTTCATTTCCAAGACAAGTGTAGATCTTCGCTTGGTCTTCTTCACAAAGTCTTGTAAAATGTTCATCATATGATTGTAAACGAGAGCCATTTTGATCTTGTTTATTTTCTCAATCTCTCTAATAACCACATTGTATTCTGGGTGCCAAATATAGGAATTTTGTTGCAGATACCTACCAAAAAAAAAAAGCAATTGAATGGAAATTCAATATCGAACAAACATTACCTTTCTCTTCAATAAATCAAACTTTGTTTGTTGAGTTTTGTAGAATACCTGCTGGTAACTATAATTTTAATTTACAATATGAACTGCCAAGGAGTTATTGTCAATGGATTTGTACGAGGAGATTAGTAAGTTGCCGCTCACCCCCTTTCTTCTAATAATCATTAAAATTAGCTGGTCATTATTAGATGTTACCTTGTAAACTTTAATAATTATTGGAAGAAAGGGGGTGGGAAGCAACTTACTAATCTCCTCGTACAAATCCATTGATAATGACTACCTGACAGTTCATATCCTAATAAACTTATAGTTACCAGCAGGTATTCTGCAAAACTCAACTAATATATCCTTGGCTGGTCAAATGCCAAAATCAACCTACTGAAGATTGATATTTGGGAGATTGTCAATCTCGCATTGTCCTTTCCCTTATGAGAACATTTTTTGAATGTCCTGCCTCGGGGTCTTCAAATTCTTAAATATGATGCTATAGGTATTAATATATCCAGTACAATTTTTTTGAATAGGCAAGATAGCCGGGCTTACGGTCCAATATGTCAGGGGTGGGGGATGGCCCAAAGGCCTTAAACCACAAATACCATCCTCTATTTAGAAATGAATGACAATGAGACTCGAAACCCCAACCTCTAGGTTGGAGGTGTGAGAGTTTACCATCTAAACTCCCCATTTTTGCTCTCACGCACTATTTCCTTGCAACCGGGCATTAGCCTTCCTTTTCACACACACACACACACACAACAAAAAAAAAAAAAAAAAAAACAAATTAAAAAAGAAATTAAAAAAAAAATTAGACCCATGTTAATCTCCTTATATCTGACCTAAGCACGTTGGTCAAAAAAATCAAGAACGATTTTCAAAATAAATCATTTGGATTTAAAAACATCATTACCCATAATGATCAAAATGAACCGAAACTCTTGATTGACGTCATAACAAGATGATAGGTCGTAGTGGAGATGAACGCGAAGCTTATTTACTAGAAGCAACGAGCAAAGGTGAAGAATGATGCTTTAGGGGATCTGCACTCAAGGTATTTCTTTAGAAGGGAAATGACAAGGGTTAGAGGAATGAGATTACTTCTATTGATGATGGTTCGGGCCAAGTCGTTACAAGCAAAAAGGATATTCATATGACTTTTACGAAATATTTTGTGGAACTTTATGGGGTTACAAAAATTTCAATGCTGTGGATGAAGATAGCATGGATGTCATCCTCAATGGTATCCCCAATAGATTGGCGGACGAGGAACAGGAAGCATTGTGTATGCTTCACATGCTAGAGGAAGTCTAGTCTGTACTCTTTAGCATGCCTAACCTTAAGTCACTAGGACACGATGGTTATCTTGTAGAATTCTACAAAACAAATTAGGCTACGGTGAAAGATCATTTTATCGATGCTGTCCTTCAATTTCTTAACAACGGCTTCCTCCTAAAGGAATGGAATCACACGTTTATCACATTAATACCAAAAAGTGACTCAACCGGAACATGTCACCCAGTTCCGCCTATTGGATTATGCAACGTAATCTACAAGTGCGCCTCAAATTGTCTTGTTAATTGCCTACATGCTATTGTGCAAAGAATTGTTGGGCCATACCATAACGCTTTTGTTCCAGGGTGGTTGCTTAGTGATAATGGTCTCATGGGTCATGAGTTGCTTACACACCTTCATAGAAAGTCTAGTGGGAAAGACCATCTGTTGGCAATGAAGGTGGATATGGATAAGGCATACGATAGAGTTTCCTGGAAATTCTTGGAGAGGACGCTACTAAACTTTGGGTTCCCGCAGATAGGTCGATCTCATTATGCAATGCGTTACTACTGTCTCCTTTTCGGTTCTTATGAATGGAGAACCGACAACTACCTTCAAAGCCCGATGTGGGTTAAGGGAAGGAGATCCCCTATCACCCTGCTTGTTCATTCCATGCTTGGAAATTCTCTCTTTCCATATGAACAGATTGCTGGAAGTGGGGGTGCTGCTGGGGATTTCTATTGCTAGAACTGCTCCCCAAAGTAATCATNTTTTTTTTTTTTTTTTTTTTCTGGACGATGCGGTTTTTTCCTTAAAGCAAGCCGGGAAAGCTGCGAAGAGCTGAAGCTTAATATAACAAGGTTTTGTAAGGCGTCGGGACAAATGGTTAGTCAAGCTAAGTCGTACGTCATTTTCAGCCCCAACACGCTAACCCCGATGAAGAATGAGCTCAAGTCTATTCTTAGTGTGGAGGCCAAAAAGGACTTTGGCACTTATCTGAGGACCCTTATTTGGTTTGGTCGACAGAAATGCTCTAGTTTTGCAGGAACCATTGAGCAAGTCCAGCGTAAGCTTACGTCGTGGGAAAATGCCCACTTGTCTGCAGTGGGGAATCTTGTTCTCATTAACTCCGTCCTTGTCGCACTGAGTCTGTATATTCTTCTCATGTTCATCCTCCCAGCGAAAACAACTAACGCTATTTGATTCCCTCACCTAGAAATTCTGGTGGGCCTCCTCTCATGAGAAGAAACCCATTTACTGGCGTTCAAAAGAGGTCACATCACTCCTTGAAGGTCTCGGAGGTCTGGGTATCAGAAGGATGGAGAGTTCATAACGCAGATAATCCCTTTCTATCAGCAATGTATACTGCTAAATATAAAAACTCCCCTATTTAGCACGCGGTTAAAGTGGTGGAAAAGCCTGCATGGTCATGGGGTTGGAAAGGACTTGCGAGAGCGTCGAAAGCGGTTCTACCAGCATGCATCAAAACGATTGGGAATGGGAGGTACACGTGAATTATTGGTGATAGATGGGTCAAAGGTGATAAACTCAAATTCAAGACATTTCATCTTGTTAATGAGGCTACGATGTTCCTGGTAAGTGATTGTTTTCGCCCGAACATGAAGGTTTGGGATAGGGGGAAGATTCACAGATGGTTTAGCAACGAGGACACAAAAAGAATTCTTGCCACACGTATCTCGATGACTCACCTAACTCATGGAGTTGGGAGGTTTCTAAAAGTGGGGATTACACAGTCAAAAGTGCTTACGCGTTTCTCGCAAACCAGAGCAAACCATCGTTAGTTTGCGAGACATTAAGTGCCACTTTCTTAAAGAAATTCTGGGCTCTTGATATTCTTCCCTAATGGAAAGTCTTTATATGGAAGCTCTTGCTAATTGTCTGGCGGTGAAAAGGAATTTATTCAAAAGAGTAATCCCAATTCAAGAAGATTTTACGTTTTGTCGAAGGGATTTGGAGTCAATTCAACAATTATTTAGAGACTGCCCAACTGCCTCCAGCATTTGGAGAGCACGTCAGCTCGGGCTTAAAGTGGATGTCAATTCACATGTTACAATCCACCAATGGTTTGGGGACCTCTGTTGTATCATGTATGTTTTGGAAAAGGGACAATGACGAGGATCAGATTGTACGACTCATTGGTACTTTATGGTCACTAAGGATCATGAGGAACGATATGGTCTTTAGAGGCGACGTTTTTGATCCAGGGAAGGTCTTTGCAATTGCTTACTCTATGGTTACCCATGATCATGAAGCAACAATACTCAGGAGATCACAAAGGAACGGCTATGGAATGTGCACGAGCGTTTCTCATCTTAAGTTGCCAACAACAAACACAGCGGTGGTCCTCAAAAAGGAAATAACAACAGATGGGATTGCACATTGATCTTTGATGGAGCATGGATAAAAAAATCACTTCATGCTGGCTTGGGTTAAATCTTGTACAACTACCAGGAAAATTATATGGGGGTGGAGAGGAATTTTTATTTTCGGGCTCAGCTATCATGTTGGAGTGCTTTGCTTGTCTGGAGACACTAAGGTGGGCAGCTTAAAAGGGGTTCAGGTCTATTATTGTGCTCTCAGATTCTCAACTGGTCATTGATTTTCTTGGAAAAAAGAAGGAGGATCGACAGGGAAGTCAGAGGCATAGTGAAGGCTGTTTTCAAGATAAGCACCACTTTTACTAACTGTGTTTGTAGTAAGGTACGTAGGGACTTAGTGAAGGAGGCTGGAGGCCCATGAGCTTGCCACAAGGGTAAGTCGCAAGGGCTTCCCTTCATTTACCTTTTTAGCTGCTTGTTTTGAACCGTTGTCAAAAAAAAAAAAGGGGTTTGGGTCTAATCTGGGACCCATTGCCCTCTCTTCTTCATAGTCCAACAACCTTTGTTTGCCACTAAGGAAATACTAGACCTGATCAAAGTTGATAAACAAAAATCTGGATTTGGGTTTGCCATTGAAGGACCTGCGCAGGGTTGAGGGTGACCCGGGTTGAGAAGATGAGTATTTTGGGGGCTTTTTTGGGCTGGAGCTAATTGGGAAATTTCAGGAGATGGGCAAGAGATTTTTTGCAAAAAAGGTGAACCCATTTTGGGGGATTGCTCATTTGTTGCATTTGGTGAGATAGGGATTGAATTTTCATCTGTTTTTTCTGGGTTTTGTTTGTTGTTGTTGTTGTTAATGGTGGTGGTAGCCATTGAAGCTAACTCTCATAGGGAACTTTCAGCTCAGTTTTGAGCTGTTTGCTGAGAAGAGAGAAAAGTTGAGGGGAAGATGCTTCACAAGAATGGAAAGAGCAGTTGAGAGAGGAGAAGCAGAAACAGGGGAAAACATGGCTGACAGAGTTGGAACTTGAAAATAATGGAGTTTTATATTCAAAAACAACAGTTTTCATAATGCTATTGCTAAGTTTTTGGCCCTTCGTGCTTAGCAAAACGAAATAAAGAAAGCAACATTTTACATTGGAAAAATTTCATTTTAAGTAACTGATGTTAGGCCTAATTGCAATTTGGGTACTGGTATTTTCAATATTCTCATTTTGGTTACCTGACATTTCAAAAGTGTCTCATTTTGGGTTATTTTACTAACGGGGTTAAATTTTCCGTTAACATGGTGACGTGTCATGAAGAAAACAAATCATGAAAAATTCCCAAAAAATTACAGAAAAATCCCAAAAGTTATTTAATGTTTATTTGTAGTTATAGGGAAAATTTTGAAATTTTTTTGGGAATTTTTCAACAATTTTTTTGCTTGAAGACACATGAACATGTTGATGGAAATTTTAACGTCGTTAGTGAAATGACCCAAAATGAGACGGTTTTCATAATTTCAAGTACCTAAAATGAGATTATTGAAAAGACAGATAACCAAACTGCGATTAGGCCTAACGTCGGATACCCAAAATGAAATTTTTCCTTTTGCATTTGAACTTTGTATTTTGTCTACTTCTCCTTTGGCTTGTAACTAGAAACTCTGTCAAAGAAATCAATTTCTTGAAGGAGGTTGAATAAATTAAGCCCTAAAACCAAGCCAACATTCAAATGTGATAATGAAATTGTTCAAAAAAAAAATGTGATAATGAAATTAATTGACCCTTCCTTACCAAAAACATTGGATTCCCTCCTCTTTTAAAAATTGTCAAAACTTTTATTTACGGATGTCCAAAACACTTGTCAAGTTTCTAAAAATGGAAACAAAATGTAAAGGTGATTCGGTGAAAGGTGAAAGTATAGTGAGAGACAATACAATAAATAATGTTTCCTATTATTTTTTTTTTACTTTCCTTAAGCTTGACAATTTTTACGGGACAGAGGGAGTATTAATAAAGGCAATAATTAAGGCTATGTTCTGGGAGCAATTATTACATGGTTTGGGACCAATGCTCCCTCTCTCACATAATTATGGAAGAATCTCCAAATCACCTATAAAAAGATATGGTAAATATCTTATTATGTGAGAGAAGGGACCAATGGTGCGGGACCATACAAGAATTTCTCCTGTTCGGGTGGTTGGCAATTGCCAATTTTTGGTTTTGAAAAATTTTCAGCTCCTTGTACAAATTTAATTTAATTTAAAGCTGAATTTTTTTGTACTTACAGTTCCTTGGTTAACTTTCAGAATTGACAACAGAAAACTAAAAACCAAAAAAAAAGTGGTTTGCAAAAACTGGTTTTGAATTTTCAAAAAAACTGAACTCGCAACTAATAACCACCCCAAACAGGACCTAAGTGTTTGGGGGTGGGAAGGTACTAAGGTACCACTATAGTGCACTTCATATTCACGTTATAATAAAAATTGACGAGTATACTCTCCAGTTTCGATTACTCTTTTTTTATTTTCGCATTTACGCATTATCACACACACCATGCCAATGCACAAATATGGGAACATGGGTAATGGAGAGGATACTATTTCATTTGGAATTATATACGTTCTAGTTTTACCATTGATTTTGTTACTGATGATCAATTTTTTTTTTCTTTTATAATATGAAAGGCTGTTTTATTAAGAATGAAAAAAATGGTCGGATTTAATGTTATATATGGTACAAATTAGATTCGAGATACCATAAAGAATGAGATGAAAACACAATTGCACCTAGCTAATTATAAAATTTAAAACTAGTGATAGATGAGATTGAACTCATAATATATTGAGAACCAATACATGAAACAATTGAGCACACTTAGAGTTGATCACTACCTAATACATTTTATTCACCAAAAAACAACAAATTAAAGATACACATCTACCTACTTGTACTTTTTAATGTATGTTTTTACAACATTTTGGAGTAGAAACATTCTATTGAAGATATAGTTTTTTTTATTAATTATTCATCAACTTTAAGCCTCCAACGTAACAAACAAATTTCAACCAACATTTACAGTTTGCATCGTTCTCAATATACTGGGAAATGCGATGCTTCTTGACACGGGTGAATAACCTATCCGAAAAATGAATCACAATTCAAAACAATCTTTTTTGCCAAATTCAATCTCGCAAACTCATTAATGTCAGATCGTGTTCGTGTTCGTGTCAAGTTTAAACGGGTTGAAAATCTCTTGAGCTAAACCTAACCCGTTGATTAAACAGGGTGGAAACTCTTGACCTTGACCTGACCTGTTTAATAAATTTGTTACCTGATAATGACCTGTTAACCAGTTTAACCTATTTTTTTTTTTGAATTTTCGAATTAATTTAAAATTAAGAAAAACATAGAACTTTACCTAAAACTCAAACATCCTAACCATATATAATGTAATTAGATAATCTTAAATTGTTAAATTGCTTGAAATAGTTGAAGTTATATTGCATTAGTCACTAATTTCAAGTTAATTAATTTAAATTTGATTTATATTGTCAAACGGGTCGAAAGCAGGTCACCTTCGTGTTGGAAATCTCAACCTTAACCTAACACGTTTAATTTAAACATGTTACTTGTGTTGACCCATTTATTTAAACGGGTTGTAAACTCTCAATATTAACCCGCTATATTCGTATGCGGTTCGTGTCGTGTTGTCGTGTCATGTCAACTTTTGACAGCCCCAAATAGGGATGTGAATTGGACATGAATAAAAAAAAATTAAGACTTTCGTATCTTTCCTCTTACCCCTCAAATGCCTGCTATCAAAAATAAAATACAAAGTTATTGCTCCACGAAGCTTAGGCACGTCATATTGAAAAACAAGTGTTTCCAAGATCGAAGGATATGACTGTTGATAATGATTAGGCTAATCTGAATATTTAATTAATTCAAATTATTTGCACATATTAGCCATGACCAATTTTTTTTTTATTTTTTATTTTTTATTATGATTATTGGACATGACCAATTAAAGTTAAAAATAAAATAGAAGAAGTTATGATCAAATAACCTATGCGTCACAACTAATATTTATAGCATATGATTAGTACCACTTAAATACATTAGATGGACCTCAACAAAAGAAAAATTTATTTTTCCATGATTCTATCTCCAATATAAGCATAACCATCCAGGCAACTCAAATAACAATATTAATAGTCTTAAGTGTGGTGGATGCTTTAATAAAAATATGAGCTAAGTGGCACATGTGTGGCATTCTGGTTTTTAGAAAGTTGTCAAGAGTTGGTTAGTCTGTTATTTTCCCTCCTTTTATACTAGCCGTAGCACGTATTCAAGACTTCAACTGTCAACCTCTAGGTATTGCTCTCTTTCTAAAAAGTCTAAATGTGGGTATTTTTGTCTAAATTTCTGTGTAAATTGTGTTCATGTAATTGGTTTTCTTAACATTGGGTTGCTTTTCAACCCGTTGCTGTTGGATTTCTACTCGGTGTTGTTTTGATCAATTAGGATTCTTAATTTCTAAAATTTCACAATCAATTCTGGACCTTAATTGTACATTTTGCCCTTAGATTGTTTAATGGAAGCTACCGCTATATTGTTGCAATTCAATGTTATTCTTTCAACTCTTTGTTTGCTTGAAATTCAGTCCATATTTTGTTTGATTCATTACTGTTTGAAATCTTGTGGTAGTCTTGTTTAGCATTGCATAGTTTCAAGTCTTAAAAGAAATGTTTCTCATAAGTAATGAATGTCTTCTTTAAACTGCAAATTATTGACAAAAATCTTTACAAACGTGAAGAAATTTAATGGTTTTTTTTTTTTTTTTTTAAAGATTGGAATATTGTACAGTTCTTGGCAACTTTTTGTTCTCGATTTCACACTATTCTCCTTCGAAATAGAAAACATGGAGATGGATAATTGGGAATGTTTCGTCCATAACTAAAGGCACCTGTACTTTTGCTTAGCTTCCTTTAGGTGTTTATGGGCATGGAAATGATGAGTACGCTTCCACAAGACATCATTGAACTCATACTCTTTCAGTTGCCTGCGAAGTCTATTGGCCAATACCGGTGCGTATCGCAGCAATGGAGGGATTGACTTTCTCAACCTGAATTCATCAAAACTCACCTAAGTTGGGCTAAAAGGCTGCAATCTACTCTTACCATCACCGTCTCCTCTCAGTTGCGTTGAGCAAACCCCACCACATATTTCACGATCTGTCATCTGTTTATAGAAAGCTGATCAGTATTGCTTGTGACCCTGAATCTTGTTCTAGGATCATACCTTCTTGTGATGGGTTGGTATTCATTGTGGAGGAAGACAAAATGTTCCTGCTAAACCCAACTACGAGAGAGGTTAAGGAACTGCCTGCCTCCCCGTTTGCTCTCCATTCTGTTGTTAGTTACACCATATATGGACTTGGGTATGATGTAGTCAGAGATGATTATAAGGTCGTTACTACTGCTCACTATTTAGCTCCACCAGCTATGGTCAAGGCCGTTTCTCTATTTAACTCTACTGCTGCAGCTAGAGGTGTGGAGCGCGTTAATGTTCCTTAGTTTCTTGCTGGTTGCACTGAGATGCTTGTTAGTGTGTACTCTGTTAGAAATGGTACTTGGAAAAGGGTTGAGAATTCCCCATATGATCATACTGGTGCTGATCTTTACGTTCCAGGGGCTTTTGTAAATGGATGTATTCATTGGCTTGCTTCTAGTAGAACTCCAAACACCTCGTCTGTTATTACAGCGTTTGATGTGGCAGAAGAGAAGTTCTCTGAAGTTCCTCCACCTAGCTTGGTTGAGAATGAGAAGTTTTTATCTGATACACTTGTGGTGCTTGGAGAGTGCCTTTGCATGGTGAATTCAAGATACAATCATCAAAAAACTGATGTTTGGAGGATGAAAAACTATGGCGTCAAAGAGTCTTGGACTAAGTTCACCATTGTTAACCCTGAGGGAGCTGTGTTTAAGCCGTTGTGCTTCTTGGGTCAAGAACAAGTGGTGCTTGTGAAAGATGCGGAGACACCCCAAGAGAGAATAGTGACTTACAATTTGAAAGAAGAAATGTTTACTAGTAGTATTGGCGTCTTCAATGAATTTGGTTTTGGAGTGACCTTTGTGGAGTCCCTCATATCGCCTTACAGCAGTAATTAAATGTGAAGATGAGTTTCCACTGTTGATGACTGCATGACCTCAAAGTAAATTGTACTTGTTGCATAAGTTTTCTATAGCAAGTGTGTTAAGTTTCACGTAGCTTCTTTAAGTTTAGGATGTAGTTGTTTTGCAGAAGTACAGGGAACCGGACTACTATAAATTTTTATGCTTTCACTTCAGATTTTTGTTGTATAAACATTTTCAATAATAATAATAATAATAATAATAATAATAATAATAATAATAATAATAATAATAATAATAATAATAATAATAATAATAATAATAATAATAATAATAATAATATTTTTATTTTTGTTCATTTTAATTAAATGTTTTATTTATTTTTTGGAATAATAATTGGATGAGATAAGTTTGAGGGTAACTAACTTGGAAGTTCTCAATTTCCTACTCCCTCCGTACTTTTCAAATGTTTACAAACGGTTTGGACATGAAAATTAAGACAACAAAAGAGGGGGGCTTTATTTCCAACAATGCCCTCAATGGAATAACACAATTACAATTAGAGAGAGTAGATGAGAGAGAGAGAGAGAGAGAGAGAGAGAGAGAGAGAGAGAGAGAGGATATGTTTATGGTGGTTAGAGAGAGAAATGAAAGGGAATAAAGTTGATTTGATAGTTGAATTTTTAATTGTTTAAAGTAGATAGTGGAGGGGTATTATGGAGAGGAATGTGTGTAAAATTTGGTTTGTAAACATTTGAGAGGTACTTTATTTTTGGTGGTTTGTAAACATTTGAAAAGTACGGAGGAAGTATTAAACAGTAAAGAGAGAAAGAGAGAGAAACTGTGGTTATTTCCTATAATTACCTTGTGCCAATAAATTTGGGAGAGATGAATTGGGTTTTACGTTTAGTGAATTACACCCAACATTCTTCTCTCTCTTCTCTTTCCACATTATCTCCTCTAAATATTATTCCTCCAAAAAGATAATTGAGTTTTTTTGTTCCCAGTAAAAGAATAATTTGATACGTAGTCAAATTGATCTTGTGAATTAGGCATTGTATCCGGGAGATAGAATTTCCAAGTCGATCTACGTAATAGTGGGGAAACTACTATCCTTAAATTGTTGTAAAATAATTGTGGTGAAAGATATAATAATATTATAAAGATTAGATATATAATTTACCCCAACTATTCCGAAAGTATGTATAATGCACTGGAAATGTAGTCATCAAATGATATCATTTCCACAATAATGTTTAATTGAATTTCACTTGAACTTATACATATGACTCCTAGAATCAATATGTAAAAGTAGGTTTCAACTAACATTATTACTTTTGATTGGTAATAATCCCATAACCCTCATAGCTCTACTAATTTTCTCACCAGCCAAAGGTCTAGTGAGAGAATCTGCCAACATTTGATCAGTTGGTAAGTTACCTTTCTTTACCACCTTTCTCACATGATTATATTTCATAGCAATGTGTTTGCTATTACTAGAAAATCTCTTGTTTCTAGCATTGAAAATAGAACGGGAAAAAGAATAAAGCAAATTATGTCCAATAGGGGTGGAGAGTATAAGTTTAATGAATTTATGTCTTTTCGTGAACGAAAAAAATAGGACTTTATTGGAAATGGTTAGTGCCATGATTATTCATTCTAAGTTGCCTATGAGTTTTTAGGGTGAGGCCTTATTTACTGCATGTTTTATTAGTAATAGAATTTTGCATAAAACTTTAGATAAAACTCCTTATGAGTTATTGCAAAAGGCTTTTTACCGGAAGCCCGTACCGGCCCATACAGACCCACCCCTAGGTCATTGTATCATAATTAATCGCGGCAGGACTCAATAGTCCCACACACTGAGGCAGGTCAGAGGAGGGAGGGGGAACTCCTTATGAGTTATTGTTACACGAAGGCCTAATATTTACTATTTTAGAGTTTGGGGTTGCATTGTATATGCTTTGGATAATTCTATTAAAAGGCCTAAGTTGGGTAGCATGGCCACTAAATCAATTTTTATAGGATACTCACTACAAAGTAAAGCATGTAGGTTTCTAAATATTAAAACTAATAGTGTCTTTGAGGCCATACAAGCAATTTATTTTTAGCACTTGACCATTAGAGATGCTAATAAGTTAGAGCTTTGATGAGTGTCCAAGTTGCAATGTTTTATCTAGCTAAGTGCACTCAGTTTAGTATAGCTTTTGTCACATAATTCATTGTTTCAATGGATTTTTGATAATAATTGACAAGGATGACTACGCTTGGGTGTTTGTGTGATTTTGTGTGTTTATAGGGATGTTTTGAAGCCCAAATGATAGTCAAAGATTGAAGGGAAAAGAGTTAAACTTTGAAACGAAAAGAATTCGGACAGCGTGGGCATGCCATCTCATGGTAAAATACTGGCATGGGCATGCAATGGAGGCAGATTCGGCGTATTTTCTGAGTTAAAAGGTGGCACGCCCATGCCACTTCCAAGGCACTTTGTGGCACGCCCGTGCCACCTGTGCGGGATGAGTTTTGAATCGTGGCCTTTTTGTCTTCCTTCCACTTTATCCCCTTTTGTTGGGAGACATTTAGAAAGATAGAGGGTATCATACTTTTTTTTTTTTTGGTAAGTAATTAGAACTTATATTACGAAAAAATGGACATATACATGTTTAAGAGGGGCATACCCCCCTATATACAATGAACTCAAAGCAAGTGAGTACCTTCTAGGAAGGGCCCCAACTAAAACCAAGGGTTTGTGTAATGGAAATCAAATTAAATGTTCAAACCAGACTCTATCACAGTTTTTAATCTTGCTAGATAACAAACCATTAATCCTCATTTTTATTAGCTGCTTCAGGTGGCCAAAGATAACTTCTCCTCTCTTGACTGTTCCTATTTGAACTGCTTCATTTCGGTTTTGCCAAAGGAGATAAACAGGAGAAAAAATACCAGCTAATACACAACTCTTCTGAAATTTTGACATTCTGCTCCTTTTGTCAACCCAGCTACAACAACCAGCAAGCGATGAGAGCTTGCTTTTGACACCCATCCATTCTTTGAGCATCCCTAGGCATTGTGCACGAGGACATTGAAAGAAAAGATGGCAATTTGTTTCTTGGGCAGCACCACAAACAGGGCAAAGTTCGTCAGTGCAAATGGAAAGCTTGTATAACTTGTTCTTTGTCTGTAGTCTATCATGGAAGGCAAGCCATCCAATGAAACTATGTTTAGGTATATTATACCTATTCCAAACCCATTTACTCCACTTAATCTTTTCTCTTGTAGGTTGTAACCAGATGTAGCCACTGCTAATAGAATAGGTGCCAGAGGTAGAAGCAGTCCATTTACTCTCATGATAACCATGCTTGAGGATCTCCTTGCATTCACAGATTTTTTTTCCAAGCCCAACTTGCAAAAGCAGGTGGCTTGTACTCATGCCATTGTTGGTACTTAAGGTATAGATGATGAATTCATTTAACCCATAAAGAGTCAGATTTTGCTTCAATGTGCCAAATATATTTACCAATTGCTGCAATATTCCACAAGAAGCAGCTTCTAACACCCAGTCCTCCATGGGTTTTACTCCTGCAAACAAAATCCCATGCAATTGTTGGTGCTCTAACATAATCTGCCCTTCCACCCCACAAATAATTCCTGTAGATAGCTTCAAGCTTGGAAATAACAGATTTGGGGAGGATGATGAATATTTGAGCCCAGTACACATGTATGCTCATAAGAACTGAGTTAACTAACATGGTTCTTGCTGCATAAGAAAGATGTTTTGAGCCCCATGTTCTGATTTTTGCAGTGAGTTTATCCAATAATACATCACAATCCTTCACACTAAGTCTCTTAGAGGTAATAGGTACCCCCAAATATTTGAAAGGTAAAGAGCCCACCCTGAAACCAGACATCTCCTTTACTGTATTCTGTGATGCTTCATCAATATTGCAGAAATACAACTCTGATTTGTTGTTGTTTGCCACTAATCCTGATGCTTCAGAAAAGGTAGCAAAGGCCCTCAGAGTAAGAATGATAGAAGTAGCATCCCCATGACAAAATAAGAGTAAATCATCCGCAAAGCATAAATGGTTCAATCTGAGTGTGGAGCATTTCGGATGAAACCAAAAGCTATCATTGGAGCCTACATAATCCATCACTCTAGACAAATATTCCATACAGATTACAAAATAGAAGAGGAGATAGAGGGTCTCCTTGCCTTAAGCCTTTTCTCCCCAGGAAGAAACCATGAGAAGCTCCATTAATCACCACAGAATAATAAGGTGATTGAACACAAGACATTAGCCACAACTTGAACTGGTCAAGGAATCTCAAAGCTTTGAGCATATCATCAATAAAAACCCAATCCATCGAGTCATAAGCTTTTTTTAGATCAATCTTCATCATACATCACCACAGAATTGATCTATTAGAAACAAAAGCTCCTTGAGCATCATTTATAATTTTGGGAAGCAGAGGTTTTAATCTCATACATAAAAGCTTGGCAATGCATTTATATATAGTGGAACAATAAGAAATTGGTCTAAAGTCAATCACACTATCAGGATGGGAGGTTTTTGGAATAATGGGGAGAAGAGTTGTGTTGATCTGCTTTAGGAGCTTACCATGTTTGAAGAAGTCATGGATTGCATTGGTAAAGTCAGTCTCAATGACCTCCCATGCATCCTTGAAAAATTGAGAGCCATATCCATCTGGACTCGGAGCTTTGTTACCAGGAATAGACCATAATGCAGCCTTAATTTCAGCATTAGTAAATGGAATACATAGCAGATCTGCATCTTCTTTGGAGACCAGATTACCCCTTTGCACAATATCAAGGTTGACAGAACTTCTACTAGCTGATGAGGCTCCTATCAGTTGAGAGTAATAATGGATAAATGCATTGCTAACTGTATCAGGTGAGGAGTGCAAGGTGCCATCAAGGTGCCAGATTACCCCATCATACTTTTTGGGAGCACTTTACATTCTAGCACTTTACATTCTAGTTCTAGGGTAGAAGATAAAGAACATTGTGGCAGTTTTACATCGAATCGTTGGAGATTCTTGCAATTTCGCACTCAACCGTTAATCAAGACTAAGTTTTCTTCTTCCTCTCTTCTCTACTCTCTTTAGTTCATGTTGATCTTGATTTCAATGGAATTGTTGCTTGTTTCTTTGATCATGGTAGCGTAAATTTCTTATCTGGGGTAGGGCGAAGCCCTACTATGGTTTCTTGCAATTGAATTGTCCCCCTTACCAATGATTCTTGGTTTGAATATTAGGTTTTTCCCTTGATTGGTTATAGTTTGATAATTGCTTGAAAGAGTATTTGTTCATCTACTTGAATTGAGTTGCAACGAAAGTTGGATTCCATTCTAGAGTTCAAGGGCAATGATTGCTTTATTCTCATGAAAATAGGGGGTATTGCAATTGGGCAATCGATTTCCCATGCTTAATGCGTTCTAATATTGTTCAAGCCATGAAAATAGGTCTTGAATGGTATTAGAACGTATCAATCACCTTGAAAGAGGGATTGGTTTCGTTATTGAAGTCGCCCACTTAATATTGAATCAAAAGTCATCGGAGGGATAATTTATCGTAAGAGGTGTCATAGTAGTGGTGTAGTTTGATCCCATATTCTCTATCTTGATTAATTCTTGTTCATTTTATAATCTCCATTAGACAATTGCTAGTACAAACAACCTTTTTGATCGACTTAGATAACATGCACTAGTTAACACTAGTACTTGATCCCACTTCCCTAAGTTCGACCCGTTTGTGCAACGATATTGTGTGCTTGCGGTATTATAAACTCCTAACAAGTTTTTGGCGCCGTTGCTGGGGAAGCGTGCGCTATTAATATTAGTAGTACTTCGGTGTGTGCTAGACTAAGTCATTTATTTTTCTTTTTGATACTACTTGTCTGTTTATCCTGATTTAGTGTGCTACTCATCCCTTTTCGAGTTTGTTTGTTGTATGATAACCAGGTCTCAAGGACAAGATAACCTTGTTCGCATTGATCCGAATATCAAAGCACACACTCAAAGAAGGAATGCTGCTACAAGAATGAGAAGGCGCAGACAAGTAACCATAGCCAACAATACACTCTGTGACTATGCCACACCACAAGCCAATGCTCAACCAAGCATAGTCAGGCCAACTGTGAATTCCAATGATTTTGAGTTAAAGTCGGGGCTCATCCAATTCATCTCTCAGGAACAGTTTGGGGGGTCTCCAATGGACAACCCGAATGATCACTTGCACTTGTTCTTGGAAAAATGTGATACAATTAAGATCAACGGTGCTACTGAAGATGCCATTCGGCTACGCCTATTCCCATTTTCTCTAAGTGGCAAGGCTAAGGAGTGGTTGAAGAATAGTCCATCCGGTTCCTCTTCCACTTGGGATGAGTTGTCCAAGGAATTTTTGAGCCATTATTTCCCACTTGGAAAAACTGCAAAGCTCAGAAATGACATTAGCTCCTTCACACAACAAGATGGGAAATCATTATACGAAGCATGGGAAAGGTATAAGGATTTGCAAAGGCAGTGCCCTCATCACGGTGTTCCAGATTGGTTAATTGTGCAGACCTTCTACAATGGTCTAGACCGAGAGCACAAGATCTCATTAGATGCGGCTTCAGGTGGTACTATTATGATGAAGACAATTCCACAATTTAAGAAGTTAATTGAGGAGATGGTATCAAACAATTACCATTGGTCGGGTGAAAGATCATTGCCAAGAAAAAGGGGAAGGTATGATATGGATGCGATAACCTTACTCATTAGTAAGGTTGATGCTTTGACTCAAAAATTTGATCAAGTTGGAGTTGGGTCTTCTCAAGCTAGTGTTGCCATTTGTGAAACATGTGGAGTTCAAAGGCATCCAACAAGTGAATGTCAATTCAATTTCTCCTCTCAAGGGATGACTTTGGAGCAAGCCAACACCCTTCAAACCTCCAATACAAGGCCACAAAACAATCCATACTCCAATACATATAATCTTGGTTGGAGAAACCATCCTAATTTCTCCTATCGTAATTCTAATCCTCAAGCTCCCCACTCAAATTTCACCCAACCACCCGGATTCATAATTAGACCTCCTCTTAACCCTCCTCCACCACAAAAATAAAACCTTGAGAGCCTTATGGAGTCTTTTGTTGCCACTCAAACAAAGCAAAATGAAACATTCACTGATTCCATTCGG
This sequence comes from Mesembryanthemum crystallinum, assembly GCA_030267885.1. Lineage (NCBI taxonomy): Eukaryota > Viridiplantae > Streptophyta > Magnoliopsida > Caryophyllales > Aizoaceae > Mesembryanthemum > Mesembryanthemum crystallinum. Next base: position 26,817 of record BSSO01000693.1, read on the forward strand.
CAACTCAATTCACAAAACAAGGCTGTGGAGACTCAATTAGCCCAACTTGCTCAACAAGTGAGTCATCTTTCAAGGCACCAAGGCCATCTTCTGGGGCAACCTGAGCTAATCCTAAGGGGCAAATTAACGCCATCATGTTGAGGAGTGGTACACAGTTGGGGGAGCCTAAGGTCGTGACAAAGGAGCCGAGTGAGAAAGTTCAAGATGTCGTTGATGACAAGGCCGAGGAAGAGATTTCACCACCAGTTGAAGACTTAGTTCGAGATTCAGTGGAGTTTCAATCTCTCAAGCCGAGTGAGGATCCTAAGGTGGCGCCTTACATACCACCTATACCTTATCCTCAAAGGCTTGTCAAGGCCAAGCTTGAGCAAAAATATGGCAAATTTCTTGATGTTCTGAAAAAGCTTCACATTAACATTGCATTCCCTGAAGCTATTTCCGAGATGCCTTCCTATGCAAAATTCTTAAAAGACATCGTTTCAAACAAGAGAAAAATTGAGGAGAATAAAATGGTGTCTCTTACGGAAGAGTGTAGTGCTGTGTTGCAAAACAAGCTTCCTACTAAGATGAAGGATCCCGGAAGTTTCTCTATCCGTTGTTCTATAGGGGAAGTGTCCATCAAGAAGGCCTTGTGTGATCTTGGGGCAAGAGTCAGTTTGATACCCCTCTCAATATGCAACAAGTTATAAATGGGCGATTTGAAACCCACCACCATTTCTTTACAACTCGCTAATCGATCTGTCAAATATCCTCTTGGTATCCTTGAGGATGTTCCTTTGTGAGTAGGTAAACTATTTATCCCATGTGACTTTGTGGTTATGAAGATGGAAGGAGAAGCCCAAATTCCAATAATTTTAGAGAGGCCGTTTCTTGCCACTGTTGGGGCAATGATTGATGTGAAGAATGGAAAACTCTCCCTCAATTTGGGTGATGAAAAGATTGAGTTTAATCTCCATGGGGCTATGGATTCCTCTAATGAAGATGCTATGTAATGTCAAGTTGACTCTTATGCTCCTTCGATGCAAAAGGGTCCCGATCTCCTAGAGATGTCCCTTGATAATGGTGGTCTATCGATCCTTGAAGATAATGACATTTATGTAGATGAGCATGATCTTGAAGCTTCCATTGTTGGTGTAGATAAGCATCCCAAAAAGGCAAATGTCAAGAACAAGAAAACACCAATGGCTTGTAAGTGGTTGATTGATCGGAGTAAGGAAACTCTCATGGAATGGCGACCTAAGACCATTGCTAAATCAAAAGAAAGAAAGTTTGGAGGTCGTGGAGATGAGAATGAGAAAGGTGGTGATGGTCGCACCATATTCATGATTGATTCGGGTTAGAGACAATTTGGTTGAGCTTACGACCTTAATGAGTGCTTCTTGGGAGGCAACCCAAGCTTTTAATTTTCTTTCATTTCAAAAAAAAAAAAATGCAAAGAAAAAAATGAAAAAAATTAGTTTAGAAATTAGTTTTGTTGGAGTCGTACTAATTTTTGCTGTGAACTTTGAATATTGTTGGTTTTGATTTTGTAGGGATGAAGAGCTAGCATGGACACGCAGGATTTGTGCTCAAATTTGGAGTGGCCATGCTCCTTCGAGTTGTGCAATTGAGTTAGCTACTGCCCAGTTGGCATGGGCATGGTCAATTTGTGCTGTATTTGAGCATGGCCGTGTAGGTGCTCATTGGAAACAAACGAGACAATTATGCCTAGCTGGCATGAGCATGACAGTTTTACACCTATAATCAGCACACCCATGCCACATACGTTGTATAGATCAATGGTGTTCCTCACATCATCTTGCCCAATCATGAGCGCACTCGACTTGATCTTCCCGCCAAATGGGTTTTCCCCATGTCCCTCCCGGATCCCCGCCAAGTTGATGCTGCCGCTCCGTCTTCTCCCACTCGATCTCCAAGGCGCACTATGACTGGCTCGTGTCCATGATAAGTGATATCCATAGTTGGCATGTCCAACAAGGTCACTTTGCCGCTCACTCCCCGCCTTTTAATGGGACTTTGTGAGTCATCTCTTCCCTTCATTCCCTCCCTCTCTTATTGTTCCTCTTCTCATATCGAGGACAATGTGCATATCTAGCTTGGGAGAGGTGATTCTTTTGCTTGTATATATCTTGTATATTTAGGACATGCATCGCATATAGTTGCATCTAAATTTTTTGTTTTGTTTTTGTTTTTCCTTGACTTTATTTTTACTTTGCATTTTTATCATTTAGTTTTGATTTTGCATGCATTAAAAATGAAAAAAATCCAAAAAATGAAAAAAAACCGAGTTCGAGATATGATCCTTCTTTGATGTCAATTGGTGTTTGTGAAAAACTGAAGGATTATACCCAACTTGTTTGTGCGAAAGTAGTCTTTGGCTCTAGGAATTCATAGTGTGATTGTTTTTGCGAACCATTGGATTGTGGTATGCTTGTTGGTTGCTCTTGAATGTTGTGTAGTGATGTGAATAGACCGCAATTGACCCGTGAGTTTTGAGCCTTATAGACCGTTCATTGATTCAGTCTTATTTGTTATTCTTATGGGAAATCCTCTCTAATCATTAATCACTAGAACTCACCTTGGGGGACGGTTTTGTACCTTTTCCGGAGAGAATCTATTTCTCTTTTCTCCCTTGAGTCCGCATTTGACATTGCATTACCGAGTATGATTGAGGCATTCTTTCATATATAGCCTACATTTAGCCAAATAAGCCTACCAAAACATTGATACCACTTGTGAAACCATTTGAGCTTAACTATTTCTTTGCTTTGATCCACATTACAAGCCTTTGACCAGAAAAACCTTGTTTAACCATTTGTCATGGGCTAGTAGAGCGTGGATGCTTGATAATGGATCGGAGTTTGGTTGTAATTTATATCCTTTGAACTCCATTTGGCTTGTTGATAAGTGCATAAAAGAGCATATTTTAGTTACTTAACACTTGACTTTTGGTTGTTTCTCATAGTGTTTCTTGTGTCTTTTAGGAGTTTTCTAGATTTTTAGGTCTTATTTTCCATTTTCTTTATTTTATA